>JBBMOL010000009.1:6330192-6561619 GCA_037954665.1 Laguncularia racemosa | reverse complement strand
ATTGAAAGACCATGGAATGTCGAGGACTTGGAAGGATATGTGGAATATCTGTGGACTAGTCTCCACTGGCAAGTTTATTTCCCCTACTATTTCTCTCTTCGACCAATCGAAAGCCCTAACCACCATTGAGCTTGGCTTGATGTTGCTTGGATTGACTCCTAGTAAGTCGAGGGTAGCCAAAGGGCATACGTTAAGAGAAGATCCATTATCAATGAGTACTCTAGAGACGATTGTGTCGTTGCATTTTACCACTATGAATAGTGGTTTTATATGTTGGTCTCCGTCTTCCCCCAGCTCTTCGGGAGAGAAAGATATATAGTCCATGGTGAAGATCGAATTTGCCACATGGCTCAATTTGTCTGTTGTAATGCCTTCTGGTACCTTGATCTGTTTGAGCACTTTGAAGAGTGCTTCCCTATGAGGCTCAGACGTTGTGAGGAGGCCCATAAGTGATATCTAGGCTAGAACCTTGTTCAGTTGTTCCATGATCTTATATTCGCTTGCCTTGATCATCTTTGTAAATGCAGAGAACCCCCCTTCTTCCTCTTTTCCTACCTCAGTGTTGGGCTCTTCGGTTGAGATCTTGTATTACGGGTTATAAATTCTCCTAGAACAGGTGATTCCTCTTACAATAGGGGGTCTTTCATAATCGAGAGCCCAATAGTCAAATGGTGTCGCCTTATACCTCTCTGTGGGTATTGGGACATTAAATCGGCTTTTGGTCCGATGTAATCATGTTCACGGATCTCTCCCCCTCTTTTGGTGGGTTGTCTTCTTTCTCAAACTCGGACCCCCATCCACTAGGTGGCCCATACTCGGTTGGTGTGAAAGAGTAATTTACCAGATACTGAAATCTCCCATGTAATTCGCTTAGGGTACCAACCGTTGGGTCTCCGACTAACCATCTCTTCTTGATCTATGATTTAGGGGTTTCATCTGGGACTTGGCGTGGGTAACTTTCTCACTGCACTGTTGCTTTTTACTATTTTAGGAATTGTTTGGAGTTCAGCTCTTCGGATGTGATCATATTGACAGTGGGCTTATGGTTGGGCAATGGATTAGTGTTAACATTAGGCACTGGTGTGTTAACAAAGTCCAATTACACAATTCCGGCATCAATCAGATCTTAAACCTTGTTTTGAAGCCTCCAGCATCTATCTGTAGAATGGCCCTCTTAGCCCATATGATAATCACATTTGAGACTTGAGTCTAAATTTCTAAGCTTGTACCGGTCACTCGGGATCTTATAGCTAATCAAATTATCTGCTCATAGTCGAGCAAAGACCTGGCTGAGCAGGATTGGGATTGGAGTGAATTGTCTTAAGACTCTAGTGGCTTGGGTGTGATTTGTCGGGGACTGCTGAATTGGGGCACTTGTAATCTAGAATGTCACATAGGCCCCAACCTTGTCTGCTTTGCCGGAATTAACCATGATGATGTGACTCTAGGAGGGTCTATTGTTTGGAGTCTTCCTAATGTGATGACATTCTCGATTCGACACCTCATGGCCACTACTTCTGCAAAGCTGGATGATGTCTGGCCCACCAGATGTGAAAAGTAAGTCTTATCCAGAGTGTTGACAAAGATGAACGTCAACTCCTTTTCAAAAATTAGGTCACTACCTTAGCAACCTAAGCTCTTCACATTAAGCATACTCCTTCAAAGACTCGGTGTGTCTCTTTTGAAGACTTCCTAAGTCGATTACCGAAGGGCCAACTTCAATGTTGAATTTGTACTGGTCATAGAATGCCCGAGTAAGTCTCTCCTAGGTATTGACCTGGTTGAAGTCCAGGTGTGTATACCAGATGAGGGCAGGGCCTGTAAGGTTGTCTTGAAAGGTCTAGATCATGAGCTAGTTGTATTGAGCATACTTACTCATCTTCCGTACATATAGCCTTGTATGCATCTTGGGGCATCTAGTGCCATCATATATTTCAAATTCTAGGGTCTTGAACTTCTCCGGGTATACCTCCTCCCCATATACTGGTAAGATAGTGATCCCTGCCTACTCAAAATTGTCAGCCCCCTCTATTGTTTTTATCTTATCAGCCAGCTATTGAAAAATTTTTCTTTCCATCTCCTTTTGCCTGTCCTCCATTTCCCTCTTTATGTCGTTCAAGGTTAGACCAAGGTTGACTCTCGATTCATACTCGAAAGCCGGGTTGAGGTAGGAATTGATCTCTTCATATTCTGGAGGTTGACCCTCTACTTCTTTCCCCTTTCTAGCACTTGAGTGTTCTTCCTGAGTTAGTTAGGTGGTGCAAAGGAGGCCAATACTCTCAATTAAGAGGTGGACTTGTGCAGCTAATTGCTAGACTATTTGTTCCAAGGATATGATCTTAGGGTTTGAGGTGGTATCAGCGCTGGTGTTGTTGTGGTTATCGTTGTTGTTGCCACTATTTGCCATTTTGGTCTTTGAGCGGGTGTAGATTGGGCTCCTTGGAGGGTTCGGTTGTTTGGGACCTATCTTTGATACCTGGGCGTGCACTTTTCTTAATTTAATGCATGTATCACACAGATGCTAAAATAAAGGGGCTAACAATTGATTAATGATATAAAACTAAAGCTTTATTTTTATTAATATTAGAAACTTGGAGTTCGATACTTGAAAAAAAATGAAAAAGTACAATGGTAATCTATTTTCTAGTCCTCTTCTTCTTCTGTTGCGTAGGCGCCAGTTTTCCGCTGATAATAGCTTCCAACTCTTCAACTCTAGCTTGGGTCTTCTTTAGCTGAGCTTCCAAAGCCTTGTTCCTTTGATCAAACTCTTTAAATCTACCCTTCCAGATATCCTTTTTGTAGTTTGCATCTTTGAAGTATACCTCCATCCGGGCCCTGACTTGTTCCGAATAGGTTCTTAGCTCTAAGTTTGGCTCAAGTTGGGTGATATTCGGGACTTAGTACACCCTTTCTCCTATTTGATATAGCTGATGGATCACAAAATCCCTGGTAGCACGATGCTTGCCTACTTTGCCATCTAATTCTTTGAGGTCTACATTAGGGCTCTCGATTCGGGCTTCCCATAGGGCTTTGACCTCTATTAACTTGGCAAACTTCTCGGCTACCAGTAGATTTAGGTCTTGATATTCAAACATGATTGCTTCTAGTGATGGCCGATAAACTATATCTTGAATGGTACCGAACTGGCGAACCACTGAGTTTAGGTGATAACCTATACATCCACTAATATCAATCAAAGGTACGACCTGAAGGTTTCTATAGGTTAGGATGACTTTGTTGCAGCAACTCCATCTAGCCGTCCACAAAATGTCATCAACATTGAAACTCTTGAGCACTTCCAGCCAACTGTGGCTAGTAAGGCCGTCAGGCAGCTTTATCTTTTCTATGCATGAGTCCATAAGGTCCACTTGTTGGGCTAAAGATTTTCGGACCAGGTTCAACCCAAAACATTTGGGATGGCTCACAAACCAGATCAGGATGAGATTGATGTTTGAGCGAAGGATCTCGTGGCCCTTCTTCTTGACAAAGTTCAAGTTCCGAATCTGTTCAGCCAGTAGAACCGGGATGTAAGATTTCCCTTCCAAGAATTGGGCTACTAGCTCTGTGACTCGGTAATGGACATAAAAGGTTCTGGTAGGGAAGAGTATGGTGGTGAAAGCTGTCAGGATGAAAGCACTCACCCTCCTCTGTTTGTAGCTCTTGGGGTCCCCACATAATACGTATTTCCTATCCCCATCATCTTCCTAGGCTATAAACCAGGCTTCTAACTCGTCCATCCGTATGCAATATCCGTTGCAGTTTGCTAAGGCTTGGTTGATTGCTGTCTTGCGAACACCTAGAAGTCTACTGAAAATACCAGCTAGCCCGGCCTCAAGATCTGGCACATACACCTCGCTGGTTAGTGATGGGGCCTATAGGAGTTTGGTGTACTCTTCCAAAGTAGGAGTGATCTCATGTGGCCTAATGAAGAAAGCTGCGGGCTCTACTTCCCATAGATGGAGGATAGCCCGTATCAGAGGTAAGTTCATTTCCATCTTCATTAGTGAAAGGATGGGCCCTATCTTTTGTTGGATGAAGGCTTGCTCTTCAGGGTTGTATAGAGTAAACCAATGGTCTAGCAACAACTTTGGATCCAGAGGTTTGCAAACCCAGATCTCTTTGCGGAGAAGGCGGTCGACTGTAGAACTAGCCATCTATTACAATAGAAATCCCCAATTACAAAAACTTTTTTACAAAGTACAAATGATGTTATTACAATGAAATATATCTAAACTCTAGGAACAGAACAAAAGTATTACATCATTAATCAATTGCTAGCCCATGACTTCATGTATGCAAATAGGTGGGTTCTAACAGGTCCCCAAGCTTTATAGCCTCCTACATTATCGAAGAAATGGATCTCAAGCCATATCGAAGCATTGGGTAGGGTAGCCTAATCAATCCCGAATAGTGATCATATCACTTCGCCCAAAACCTACACAATGGCCTCCAGTCTTAGGGTCCTAAGACGGCCCAGGTTTAACCGTATCTATTCACACGATTACATGCATACAGACTCAACAGTAATAGTAAATAACTGAACCCTAAATCTAGTTAAATCCCCGAAAGGTTAACAACAGTATAACAATCAAAAGACATTTCTGGAAAAGGTGATTTGAGGAGATTCAGGTGGCTAGCCTACTAGAGAGAAGTCCCCAGCGGAGTCGCCATCCAGTTGAGTTTAATTTTTTATTTTTCATTTTCATTCCTAATCCGATTTATACTAGACCCTATGCTCATCTAATATAAGTCTTCGACTTGAACTAAGAATTTCATTTTATTTTAGAGTCGCCACCCAACTAAAGTTCGGAAAGATTGTTGAATTAGGACTAATTGAGCAGATTAATCCTAATTTGAACAACTAGTTAGCAAAGTCTCCGCTTTCTATTTTTATGAAAGAGGAAAGGGAAAACCAGAGTTTCTGGACTTCGAGGCTAACCTATTAAAACTTTAAAGTTACCACCTTATTCTCCTGAAATCTAAACCCTATCCTAATGTCTTTTATTGTTATTTATTTTGTTTTTATTTTTATTATTTTTTTGTTGTGTTTTTGTTTATTGGTTAAAAGCAACTTATTCTAACTATGGAAAATGATTTTTTATTCTTTTTAGAGTTATCCCAAATGGGTGCCTACGTACCTGTTATTCAAGATCAAACAAGCCGTAGTTCACTTTTCATGAAAAACTTTAGTGGGTTTGTTAACTTTAATTATGAAAATACTTATGGTTTACATTTTTAGCATTTTTTGGAAAAAATCTAAGCCTAAGCTTGATTATTTTATTTTATTTTATTTAAGGAAAAACCAATTTTGGATTTATTTAAGAAAAGGATTTTTCTAAGTGATAAAAAATTATTTTTATTTTCCTATTATTAACTTACCTCTAATATTCTTATTATTTGTTTTTATTTTTATTTTTTATTTTTTATTATTTTTATTAATTAATTAATATTTTTTATTTTTATTATTTTATCTACCATAAACTAAAAATCTAAATTCTATCATTCCTAATATATTTTTTTATTATTTTATTTTTTTTATGATTTTTATAAAAAAAAATTATTATTCTATCCTAAACTAAACCTAAAAAAAAAAATAATCTAAATTCTAACATTTTCCTAATATTATTTTTTAATTATAAATAAAAAATGAATAAATAAATAATAAATAATAAGATAAATAAATAAATATCTAAAAAAATTGAAAAATTCGACTTACCTGGGTCCGGATAAGGTGCACGGGTCGGGTCGGTCGGGTTGATCATGGCGGCTGGAGCTTCTCGGTGGTGGCATTCCAATAACTTTCGAGGAGGTTGAGAGGTCGTTTCCTAGCTTTTCGAGGGTGGGGAATCCAATGGTGGTGGTGGATTTCTTCAAAAATGCCTTTTAGTGGAGTTTTGAAGCTTGGTCGGCGGTCGTGGGTCGCGTGAACTCCGATGACTCCGATCTCTCTTATTTTCTCTCCTTTCTCTCTTCTGATTCGTACTTTGGCTTCCTCCCCTCAATTCCTATTTACAAACGTCAGAAGACTCCTCCGGATAAGCCTAAATCTTTGATTCGGTTTAACCCAAATTTTTCTGTTTTTTAGATTCGATTTTATCTTAGAGATTTGATGTCGATTTGTTGTTATCTTGTGGTTTATCTAGTTGATTCGACTTTAGATTGATCAAAATCCAAAAGATTTGAAGAAATAAGGCAATTCTAGCTCTGTTGGACTCGCGCCGGCCTCCTCTCACGTCTGTTCGGTCGATCTGGGCTCGAGGAAGGGGATGATCACATGCGAGGCACGTGACTCCTCCTGGCCAATCACACGCTGCCACATGGTAGCTCCGGGGAAAAGAAGGAAAAAAATTGCATATAGTGCCTACAGGGGGATTCGAACTCCTAACCTCGGTCCTCCTCATACATTCTAGGTGCACACACGAGCCAGCTGAGCTGGCCTAAATCTCAGCTTTATTTAACATGCAAATTGTATATATTTGTTGCATTTTTTATTATTTTTATATTATTTTGAAATTCTAACAATTTGTAAAAATTATTTAACACCTTTTCTTATTGTTTCTATAATTATTTTCCAAAATTGATATATTTTCCCTATTTATTTTATTTTTTTGAATATTTTTCCTATTTTTGCTAAATTAGAAGAAAAAATGTAAAAAAATGAAAAAATTGAAAATTGACCATTATTATTTATTAGGGGAAAAATGGAGTGTTTACATATATACTTTCCCTTTTTCATCCCCTTAAGTACTTAGATGCTCTTAGGTTACTAGGTTTTAAGATATCTCTTCAAACCTCCATTAATTCCATTACTTATTTCAATTAGTTCTATTTTCTTAGACTTTTCTCTTGACCCATGTAGCAAGCTTTAGGCTGGTGATCTTGAGCACGTCACTCAAGTCAACAAATGTTATCCCCCAAAAGGTACCCCACAAGCTTAATTGCTCGAGTTAATGAAACCCATTGCTAACTTTATTTATTTTATTTGATTTTATCTCTCAGCTTTTATTGAAAGAATCTTTAAAAGAAGAACTTTGTTAGTTTAGTTATTCGAGATCATAGTACTCATAAGATCTTCTAAAAGATTGGTATATATCAAAGTAAGTTTAAAAACCCAAATTCTCTATCCTCGATTAGTAATATTATTCTAATGTAAAGTTTCTAAATTCTAAGCCTAAATAACATGTCACTTTGATTTACAAAGATTTCACAATTCAACTTTAATCAATTGTTATAAGTTCACTAATGAAAAGGTAAAAAATATATCATGGAAAAAACTTTTCCAATAACCCACTAAATTATGAATGCAATTTATTTATCTAGTACTATTAAGAGCAATGAATTATCCTCTAGTGATTCCTTGGTAAAGTAAAAATTTAAGGCTTTTTATATTATTTCTCTCTACACTTAAAATTGTACATTATCCCTAATGTACAAAATGAGTACAAAATATAAAAATAAACAAGTTAAAAATCATGGGAAAGGAAATAAAGTAAACTAATACTTTCCTTGTCTAATTAGTTTAACTATATCTCAACTCAAATTTCCAGGTAATAAGTACAATAGTCCTTGCAAAATAAGAAGATAAAAAAAAAAGTAAAAGAAAAAAATAAAAGAGAATAAAACTAAACTAAAATAAACTAAATAAAATGAAATAAAAGCAAACTAAACTAATTAAAGCTTTGATTACCTCTCAAGAAGTGCTTTTGGTTAACATTGTTAGCTTGACATATTGCACACTTGCTAATCAGGGGGGTTGAAGATTAAATTTCTCACATTTATCTTATTTAAAGCCCTATAGACAATCTTTCATACTTTTCATGAGACAAAATTCCGTGAGATTTACGTAAATGTATTCTTATACACAACTAGCAACAGATAAATCAATTGTGTCAAGAAAATAACAAGTATTGTCGTGCTTATAAGAATGTTGCATTGCATCAGAAACTTTAAAAACTAATTCTTCCTTACCAATTCTAAGAGTTAATTTACCATCTCCTACATTAACAATTGCTCTTGTTGTGGCAAAAAAGGGTTGACTTAGGATTAATGGTATTTCTATATCCTCATCCATATCAAGAATGACAAAATCTACTGGAATGATAAAAGTGCTAGCCTTCACCAACACATCTTCAATTATGCCTCTAGGAAATTTTATAAAGCTATCAGCAAGTTGTAAACTCATTCTAGTTGGCTTAGGTTCTCCTAGTCCTAGTCTTTTAAATAATTTATACGGCATCAAATTTATACTAGCTCATAAATTAGCCAAAATGTTTTTTATAAACAAGTCACCAATCAAACAAAGAAAAGTATGACTTTTTGGATCTTTTAATTTTCTTGGTAAATTGTTTAGTAGGATTTTTGAACATTTTGTACTAAGTGAGACTATTGAGATCTTCTCCAATTTTCTTTTTCTTGAAAGAAAATCCTTTAGATATTTCACATACTTCGACATCTGCAACAAGACCTCAATAAAAGGTAAATTAATGTGACATTGTTTAAAATTTATAAAAACTGCTCCTCAACATGTTCTTTTCCCAATTGAGCTAGATAAAGAATGCGTTGAACATAATTTTTGACCTTTGGAGGCTACTCCTTTTTCTCTTGCTTTTTACCTTCCCCTTTAGATTGCACTTTTTTTTCATTCATCAAGAAGATTGCCTTAATTTGTTCCTTAAGATTAGATTTTGTGTTTCCAGGTAAAGTTCTCTAAGGTCTTTTTGAAATCATCTTTGTAATCTATCTAACTTGATTCTCAAGACTTCGGATTAAAGCTTCTTGATTTTGTAACAACACTTCTATAGCTTGGAAGCGTGTTTTAGTAGTGTCAATGAACTTTGTCATTAAATCTTCTAGATTGGGCTTCTTCTTCGATGGTTGATGTGTTTGTTGTAATTCAAGTGAAACATTCCTTTGTTGATTTCCCTAAGAGAAACTTAGATGATTTCTCCAGCCCTATTTATAGGTGTTGTTGTAAGGTTTGTTTTATTGCCTATTCAAGAATTCTACATAATTAACATGCTCATTAATGTTAGCAACAAAATTTGACTGACCTACTTGTTATGTCATGGACATCCATCAATCTTCTTGCTTAGTGCTTCGACCTATGTTGCTAAGATAGTGACAACGTCTACATCATAAACTCTTATTGCTCTTTATTATCTAGCTCTTGTAACATTCTAGTAGTAGCTATTCATGGCCATATTTTCTATTAAGTTTAAGCCTCTTCAAGTTTTTTATTATTCAAAGTTCCTTTAGCAGCTACATCAATGTTTGCCTCATAGTTTAATTTAGTCCTTCGTAAAAAGTCTAAATTTACATCCATAATGAAAGGCCATGATGTAAGCGTCTCCATAGCAAATATTTATCTTTCTCCCATGTATTGTATAGTGTCTTGAACTCTATTTGAGCATAAGAGGAGATATTGTTTTGTAATTTCGTAGTCTTTGCTGGTGGAAAAGACTTTACAAGGAATTACTTTGCCATTTGATTTCATGTAGTGCTTGAAAACCTAGGAAGAGAATTCAACCATTGTTTAGCTCTATTTCTCAAAGAAAAAGGGAAAAGTCGAAACATGATGGCAACATCTATGGCCCCATTAATTTTGCAAGTGTCATAGATTTCCAAAAAGCTTGCAATGTGTGTCTTTGGATCTTCATTCTATAACCCATCAAATTGAATGAGCTATTGAACCATCTAAATAATATTAGGTTTAATTTCAAAGTTGTTGGTTACAATTGCAGGCCTAACAACACTTCAGTTAGCTCCTGTAAGTGATGACCTTACATAATCAAACATTGTTCTTTAATCTTGTTTGTTGGCTATGTTGATTGATTGGTTATCGTCCAAGTCTTGAGCTGAAACCCAATATCTTTTACTTGCTCTTTGGCATCCCTTGGCATAAATAATAAAAGAAAATAAGAAACTATAGAAAATAGAGAATAATGAAAAGTAAGTAATAAAAGAAATAATGATTAAATTAACAAGATATGTATTCCTAATATCTTAATCCCTTGCAGTAGTGCTAAAAACTTGATATCAATCTATCCTACTACTATAGACTTGTAGGTAAGTGTACCTATCGATTCTATAGTATAATGGATATTGATATTGAGTATTAATCTCATAGGGATTATGATTACTAGTAATTACCTTTTTTTCTTATTATCTAATATGAAAAATTAAGTTGAGTGAGTAAAATCAAACAACAAGTAAAACTAATGAAAATAACAATCATTAAAAGTGTACTCGGATATTAAATTCCCCTAGAACTACTAATGTAATTACCTAATTATTATTTAATTTCATTATTATATTCTTAGATTGTGGGAATTCCTAAATTAAGCTAATAGCTCTCTTGCGTCTACTAATTTCTTATTCTAGGTTGAATGATTGGAATCTCTTCCTAATTAAAATCCCTAGAATTGCATTACATTCGATTTACAAACACCTCTATTAGGTTTAACCATAATTTAGAAGATTTGCGTCATCCTATCTTTAGAATTGCATACAACGCCTAACTATGCTAGATCTATTCTAATATAGGATCTCATGATCTCTACATAAGAAATCAAACTCCAAATTAATACTTTGACAATATTAAATTGAAAACAACGAAGAACACATAATCATATCACAAGAATAATAAATAAAAAAATTATGTATTTATTCTAGAGTTTATCATACTCGAGTATAAAAGAAAATGTAAGCTAGCAACCTATTGAATCTAAAAGCAACAATATAAAAGAGTGCATAAAGAAAAGCATCAAATAAACAATAATACTAAAAATCTATCACTATGCTCCTATCAATCTACCATTCTCTTCCTATTGGAAATTCGTACTCCTTATATAGCTATCAATTTCTACCCTTCTTGTAAAGTTTTAGTTTCCTAGAAAAAAATCCCAAAAATCTTCATAAACTAGGAAATATTAATTTAATAAGCAATAACAACTTCTCTAGATTTTACGAAACCCAACTACTTTTGAAAGAAAATAAAAAATTGAGGATGAATTGCACTTTTGGGAAGTGAAATTGAGCTTGGAAATCAATTTTAGAAAGTTGAATTTTGGCTTGGCATGGTCATAGCACGGTCGTGCTATTGCACGTATACCATTATGTTTCAAATATATCAAAAAAATTGCCTTCAACATGCTCACCAATATGAATGTGTTCTTGCTCGTGTACTTCTACATGGCTACTTGCATAACTACTCTAAAATGATCTGCCTTGTTATGTTTCGCATAGCCTTTGACACGACCGCGCTCTTCATTGTATTGTGTTTTCAAATCTTTTTAAAATTGATATTTTTGCTTCAAATTTCATATAATTCTTCTATTAAATCATAAATTACATTTCAAATCTCTTAAATCAAAATAGAAAGTGATTAAGTGCAATATCCATCCAAAATGTAAGAGATTTAAATAAAAGGCTATTATAAACGTTACAAATAATAAGTATTTTATAGCACTTATCAATGAATGGATAGTTGATGAAGAAAATATGCTTAACTCATCAAATGAGGTTGAGGGTGTGTTAAATATCCTTTCAAGTGCAAGAGGTGAAGAAAAAGATGATGATGAGGAGGAGGAGGAAATTGGTGCCTATGTGAATTTGGAGAGTCATGGAAGTAAGTCCCCAGATGATTTAAAGATTCATGATATTTATGCTATTGAAGCTGAAATACAAATGGGAACTTCAAAAGATTTAAAATTAGGAGATATGGAAATCATTGGTAGCAGTACCCCCAATGATGTTGACATTGATGATGAAGATGATGATGGTGATCTTGATGGAAAAGATGGTGGAAATGGTGATGATTTATTTTAGTTTTTATTTTGTATTATGATTTATAAATTCATAAATTTTATTAGGACTTATGGTTAATTATCTATATTATACAACATATGCTTGATTATCCATATTATGACTTTTATTACAACTTATGACCAAAATGCATACCGAATTTCCTTATTTCTATTATCTATAATATATATATATATATATATATATATATATTATGACTACTGTAAGTAAATTTATAATATTTAGAAGTTATTTTACAAATGTTGTAAAAATTTAAGTTTTTACATTTCGATTCTATGAACCCCTGGCAATTCTATGTAAAATCACGAGTTTAACAACCTTGTTCACATTTACTAAATTTAGCATATAGTATCTCTTCCCTTAGTCTTTCTAGTACTATTCTGAGATATGCTTCATGTTGTTCTTTGCTCTTAGAATAGATGAGAATAGCATCTATGAATACTACCACAAACTGATCTAGCTAGTCTCTGAGTACTCTGTTCATCAAATTCATAAAAGCTACTAGAGCATTTGTCAATCCAAAAGGCATTACTAGAAATTCGTAATGTCCATATTAAGTCCTAAAGGCAGTCTTCTATATGTCATCTTCCTTAATCCTTAATTAATGGTACCCTAATCTCAAGTCAATTTTGGAGAAAACCTGAGCTTCTTGTAATTGGTCAAATAGATCATCAATCCTAGCGAGGGGTATTTGTTCTTGATTGTGACTTGGTTTAGCTCCTTGTAGTCTATATATAGTCTCATGCTTCCATCCTTTTTCTTAACAAACAATATTGGAACACCCTATGGTGACACACCTGGTTTGATAAACCTACTGTCTTGTAACTCTTGAAGTCAAGTCTTTAACTTAGACAATTCAATAGGTGATATTGATCCACACAAAAAGAGATATAAAATGAGCATGAATAAATACTGACAAGTGTACCGGATCGGATCAAGTAATATAGTGAGAGAAGAGTGTCGAACCACGAAGATTGATTAAGTAATAGACCTATATCAATTTCTACTATTATTTAGGCAATGATATTTGATGAGAATTGAATGAATTATACTAAATGCTCAAAAAGAGAATTGTGTTTGAAAAATGATGAATTGATGGTGGGAAATAGAATCCACCCTAATTCTACTAATCATATTGCCTTCATGTTATAATAACTCATAGCTATATGGATTTTCACAAGAAATTAACAAAACCTTAATCCTTTATCAAGTTTTAAAGTAACATTACCCCAATTTAATTTAATAGCTCCCGCTAATTAAAATCAAATGAGGATTCTAATTCACAATCATAAATTTCCCAATTATATGATTGCCTAATATCTTTAAAATAATTTCTCCTAATCCCTTAGTGAAAAATTTAATAAAAATATTGCATGAAACACTTAGGTCAATTTCTAATAAAATTCAATAACGCTGCTTCCACATAAATTATTAAATCTTACTTAGGAATTCCTGATAAAACCTAAATTTCTCTTTCGAGTCATTTACATTCCTATGCATTGATTTCAATTACAAAATACAATTCATAGCAGGACTTCTTATATGAAAATTCCGTATATCTATATGTCCTATAACATGAATACAATGATCATTTTAGTTTGAATTATGGCTTCATCATGTTTCCCATAAGGATGATTTAGAACATTATAGTATGAATTGCATAAAAAGAATTGAAATAAATAGGTGCAATGGAATTCATATTGAACAACAAGAATAAACTAATAAATGGCATAAAAGAAAATAAAGTAAATGAAACAATTGCTATAATCTTCAAGAGTTTGTAGAACTTCAATCTTCCAAAATGATTCCTCGAATTCTTCAATTGAAAGCAAACTTCAGCAAAATAACATTCTTTCTTCAAACTAAAATTTGGAATAACATGAAACGTAAAGGAATTAAAGAGAATATAAAATCCTAAAGTTCCTAAGGGAATTCTAATGATTCAAAAGAAAAAAAGCAAAGGATCAAAACAAGGATGCTAAAACAAATGATCAAAACAAAGGATGCTAAACAAAGGATGCTCTTAAGGTTCACACAAGGGGCCTATTTATAGATCCAAAGAGGAGGAGGATAAGGTTGATCTGATGAGGAATTGAGTCAGCAAATTAATTAAGATACGATTTTGGAGAGACTTTCGCAATGGATATCCAAGGACCAATGTAGGCCGGCTCAAGGCCGGCTCAAAGCCAACGGCCTTGAATGTAGGCTGGCTTAAGGCCGGTGGCTTTGATGCCTTATGAGGCCGATTTAATGTAGGCCGGCTCAAGGCCAGCGACCTTTGATAGTAGGCCGGCCTAAGGCCAGCAGCCTTCAATGTAATCCTCTGCTCGCTTCTTCAATTTTGTAAAAAACTCCTCCAATTAACTTGTGATTTACTTTTGGGTCCTCAAAACCTGAATTTTCACAATAAACACCATTAAATATCATTTCTTTATATTTTCTTATAATATTGAAATAAATTTAATATAAATCCAAAAGAAAATATAAGTATAATGTGATCTTATCAACATCCCCACACTTGAACTTTTGCTTGTCCTCAAGCAAAATAATTGAATTAAACAAGAGAAATCCGTTATTGAACTTCTAGTGCCCATTGTTCTGACCATACTGAAACTTGTAACTAGTATATCTAGTTGAAATTTAGTAGTTAATCTAAATACAACAGATTTTTAATCCCAGTGTTTAACAATCAAAAGAAAAATACTTAGTCCATAAGGAAAAAACATTCATTTAAACTTCATTAGTTATTAGCAAGTATAATCTCCCTCAATTTTACTTTTCTAAACAAGATAACAAAAAGTGAAAGCATATGGTATTCATTTTCTTCCTAGAATTTCCCCCTTTTTAAATTAGTCTTTATTTCACTTATTGTCCTATATTCACACTTTTTTTTTATTTGCCTTAATTGACAGCGGAGTGAGACTTCACTCTTCTGAGGGACCAAAGCTCGCCCATGTCAACCTGGCTTTCATTAAGGTACTAAAGTTTTGCCTTTCCGCACTTCTCGTTATTGTGAGTTCATTGAGTCGGCACATCCTGGGCTCATCGCCTAAGTGACCAGGTTTTAAAGGGACCCCTACGAACTCTTCCTCACACTAACATTTAAGATTGGATACTCTTAACTCACTTTCCTGAGTCATTGGCGTAAAGGCTCCTTTTTTCTTTTTCTTTTTCTTTTTTTTTTGCATAAATGAATATTAGTTAAGACTATTTTTATAAGGGATCACTAAGTAAAATATTTCCTTTACCTCTTTCACTAGGTGTTAAGGTATTCTCAAAGAAATTTCAAGAGAAATTTATCCCAACCAATTTTTCCTTGAAGTAAACTTACTTGTTTTTTTCAACTTAAGGACTCAATCTCAAGTTCAAAGGCTAAACATAGGGTAAACCCGTTCTGTAGAGATTTTACTATTAAATTTTAACTATGTAAATTAGTCACAACAGTTGGCGAGTAGGGCACCAATCTAAGTCAATTTCAAGATTTCATTGATGATAAACACTTAAGGACATAAATAAAGCATGGGAATTGTAAGTTCATGATATGTGCAATCAATCATTATACTTCTACATTTATAATCCCTTCCCCAAACTTAAATTGGACAATGTCCTCGTTGTTCCTATAATAGCACAAAATTAAGGAAAAGAATGTTAATGCAGAAATTGAAACACTGGTACTTCCCTAGTGTAAAATTGTTCATTAGCAAGAAAATTCTTCCCAAACTGTCTGTCATCCCTGGAGTGTCTTGAATGCACCGACGGCTCTTATCCAGCCTTGAATTAGATTTTTTTTTTTCTAAATTTTTTTTTTATATCAACGAAACTAAAACACTAGTGTATATACTTATTGAGCATGGGCTGCCTCCCATGAAGCGCTTAGTTTATAGTCACTAGCCCAACTTTTCCAGTTCAAGTTCTCGAATCTCCTAAATCTACAGTTGTGGCATTTCTATCAACATGATCCCCTTCATAGTAATGTTTGAGAAGATAACCGTTTACCTTGAAAGTACGGTTGTCTTCTGCCTTCAACTCAATTGCACCATAAGGAAACACATTAACAATTTCAAATGGTCCAGACCATCGTGATTTCAACTTACCTGGGAACATCTTCAAGCAGGAGTTGTATAGTAAGACCTTCTGACCAGGGAAAAATTCTCGCCTCACGATGTTCTTGTCATGCCATCGCTTTGTTCGTTCTTTGTAAATTTTGGCATTTTCATATGCTTCTTCTCTCAATTCAGCCATCTGATTTAGTTGAAGCAATCTTTTTTCACCTGCAGCTTTCTCATCAAAGTTAAGGTATTTAATAGCCCAGTATGCCTTGTGCTCGAGCTCTACTGGTAAGTGACACGATTTACCAAAAAAATCTTATATGGGGACATTCCTATAGGGGTTTTAAACGCTGTCCTAAAAGCCCATAATGCATCGTCGATTTTTAAAGACCAATCTTTCCTGGATGCATTGACAGTCTTTTCTAGAATTCGCTTAATTTCCCTATTAGATACCTCAACCTGTCCACATGTTTGTGGATGACAAGGGGTGGCAATTTTGTGAGTAACTCTATATTTTAATAATAATTTCTCAAATTGCCTATTACAAAAATGTGTTCCCCCATCACTTATTATAGCTCTAGGTACCCCAAATCTTGAAAATATATTCTTTTTCAAAAATTTAATGACAACCCTGCTGTCATTAGTTTGTAGAGCAACTGCCTCTACCCATTTCGAAACATAATCAACAGCTAAAAGAATATATTTGTTTGAAAAAGATGAGGGAAAAGGACCCATAAAGTCGATTCCCTAAACGTCAAAAAGCTCGATGACAAGTATATTATTTTGTGGTAATTCGTGTCTTCTAGAAATGTTGCCAGTCCTTTGACATTGAGCACAAGACATGATGTAGTTCCTGCAATCACTGAACAATTTGGGCCAATAAAATCCACATGATAAAATTTTAGCTGTCATTTTTTCCATACCAAAGTGACCTCCTACCTCTCTAGAATGACAATGCTGTATAATGCTAAGCTGTTCACTTTCAGGTACGCATCGTCTAATTATTTGGTCAGCACAATTTTTAAAGAGATATGGTTCATCCCAAAAATAAAACTTCACATCATGTAAAAATTTCTTTTTCTATTGGTAGGATAAACCATATGGAGTGATTTTGCTAACTAAATAATTAACAATATCAGCATACCAAGGTAATCCTTAAACTTCTACTACATGCAATTGTTCATCAAGGAACTTTTCATTAATAGGTGAATCAAAACAATTAGATTCCAGACGGGATAAATGATCAGCCACCACATTTTCAGTTCCCTTCTTATCTTTAATTTCCAGGTTAAATTCTTGCAGTAGTAGAATCCATCGAATTAACCTAGGTTTAGCATCAGCTTTAGCAAATAAATACTTAAGGGCAGCATGGTCAGTATATACTATGATTTTAAAACCTATTAGGTAAGGCTGGAATTTATCGCATGCAAATATGACTGCTAAAAGTTCTTTTTCAGTTGTGGCATAATTCCTTTGGGCCTCATTTAAGGTTCTACTCGCATAGTATATTACATGAAATGACTTATCTTTCCTTTGCCCAAGTACCGCTCCTACAGCATAGTTGCTGGCATTGCACATCAACTCAAAGGGAAACTCCCAATTAGGTGCAACAATCACTGGTGCAATAGTGAGCTTCTCCTTCAATAGATTAAATGCCTGCAAACAATTATCATCAAAAATAAAGGTAGAATCTTTTTCTAGTAAATTACAAAGAGGTCTTGAGATTTTAAAGAAGTCCTTAATAAATCTCCTGTAGAAGCCAGCATGTCCCAAGAAGTTTCTGATTCCTTTAACTGTAGTAGGTGGTGGTAGCCTCTCTATCACCTCTACTTTTGCCCTATCAACCTCAATTCTCTGCTTAGATACTTTGTGCCCTAAGACTATTCCCTCTCTTACCATGAAATGGCATTTTTCCCAATTAAGAAGCAGATTAGTTTCCTTGCATCTCTTAAGCACACATCCTAAATTTGTCAGACATGTTTCGAATGACTTCCCAAAAACAGAAAAATCATCCATGAATATTTCAATAAAATTTTCTATCATGTCAGAAAAT
The DNA here is from genome assembly GCA_037954665.1 of Laguncularia racemosa. Classification (NCBI taxonomy): domain Eukaryota; kingdom Viridiplantae; phylum Streptophyta; class Magnoliopsida; order Myrtales; family Combretaceae; genus Laguncularia; species Laguncularia racemosa. The sequence goes on along the minus strand of JBBMOL010000009.1, from coordinate 6,543,694 downwards.
ATGGACATCATGCATCTTTGAAATGTAGCGGGTGCATTACAAAGACCAAAGGGAATTCTCCTAAAAGCAAATGTGCCATAGGGACAAGTAAAGGTGGTTTTCTCCTGGTCCTCGGGTGCTATATGGATTTGATTGTAACCAGAATAACCATCTAAAAAGTAGTAATAATCATGCCCTGCAAGTTTTTCTAACATCTGATCTATAAAAGGGAGGGGGAAATGATCTTTGCGGGTAGCATCATTCAGTTTTCTATAGTCTATACAGACTCTCCAACCAGTTACAGTGCGAGTGGGAATTAATTCATTAGCCTCATTTTTTACTACAATCATACCAACTTTTTTTGGTACAACTTGGACAGGACTAACCCATTTACTATCAGAAATTGGAAAAATAATGCCAGCATCTAACAATTTAAGCACTTCTTTTTTTACAACTTCCTTAAGAGTTGGGTTAAGTCTTCTTTGTGGTTGTACTGTAGGTTTACACTCAGCTTCAAGAAATATCCTATGAGTACAAATTGAAGGGCTAATTCCCTTAATATCAGCAATGGTCCACCCGATAGCTTCCTTATGTTCTCTTAGAACATCCAAAAGTTGTTGCTCTTAATCACCTGTCAAAGAAGAAGAAACAATTACTGGCAAAGTAGCATTCATTCCAAGATAAGCATACTTTAAATGACCAGGAAAAGGTTTAAGTTCAAGCACCGGGGGTTGTGTCAATGACGGCATCGGTTTCTTCTCAGTGGTCCCCAGCTCCTCATAATGTCGAGTCTTGAATTCATAAACTTGTTCAGCACGTTCTTTTTAGGGTTCATCCTCATCATCACTCCAATCATCTAAATCCCTAAGAACCGACTCCATCGTGTCCACACCTGCATTCTCTTCCATGCACTCACAGGAAAGCTCATCAACAATATCAAAAGTGTAACAGGATTTACAATCATCAAATTTCTTTGCAGCCTCATACACCTTAAACGTAACTTGTTCATCCATAACTCTTAAAGTAAGCTTACCTTGTTCCACATCAATTAATGCCTTACATGTTGCCAGGAATGGTCTTCCTAAGATCATGGGTACCTCTCTATCTTCTTCCATTTCCAGGACTATAAAATCAACTGGAAAGATGAATTTGTCCACTTTTACTAGGACATTCTCCACTATACCCTTTAGGTACTTGACACTTCTATCCGCAAGTTGTAAGGTAACGTGTGTCTCCTTACATTCTCCAAGTCCTAGTTTTCTGAAAATGGACAGAGGCATTAAATTTATACTTGCACCAGAATCTACAAGTACTTTATCAAAATGAAAATTACCAATAGTGCAAGGAACAGTGAAACTTCCCTGATCTCTTTGTTTTCTTGGCAAGTTGGATAAATTCTTCTATAGGATCATAGAACACTCCCCTGTAAGCATTACAGATTCATTCCCATCTATCTTTCTCTTCTTGGTGAGCAAATCCTTCATGAATCTAGCATATGAAGGCATTTGCTGAAGTGCCTCTGCAAAAGGAATGTTAATTTGCAATTTTTTAAAGACTTCTAAAAATTTAGCAAATTGTGAATCCAATTGCTGTTGCTTCAGCCTTCCTGGGAAAGGAATAGGAGGAACATATGCTTTCACTTTTGGTGAATTTTGCTTTGGTTCCTCTTCCTTTTGTTTCCCTTTATCTTTCTCTAAGTTAACCTCCTCTTCCTCAAGTTTCTTATCAACTAATTCCTTACCACTTCTTAGCATAATAGCATTTACACCCTTAAGATTCTACTCAGTATTACTAGGTAAAGACCTAGATGGCCTATTACTCAACTGTTGAGACATTTGACTAAGCTGATTTTCAAGATTCCTAATGGTGGCTTGTTGATTTTGCAACATTGTGTCAGTCTTTTGCATATAACTTATCATGAGTTCTTCCATTTTAGACTGACCTTGCTGAGAAGAGGTATTATGATTAGGATATTGTTGATGGGGACTATTATGATTAGGACCTTGCTTTTGAAATCCAGGGGGTTTAAGTGCGTTGTTATCATTTCTCCATGAGAAATTTGGATGATTGCACCACCCTGGATTGTAGGTGTTTGAATAAGGTCCTTGATTTTCTCTTTGGAAATTGTTAACAAAATTTACTTGCTCTCCATGGGATGAGGAGGAAAAGTTTCAAGATGGGCACTCAAGAGTTGAGTGTGGTCCTAAGCATAACTCATAACAAGAAATTTGATTGACATTAAAAGAAGGTGTAGAGGTGAGTTTACTTACCTGGGCGGTAAGAGCAGAAATCTGAGCTGTTAAGGTGTCCATGTCATTGACAGATGCCACTCTAGACTTACCTCTTTCATGTTGCCAATTATGTGCACTAGAGGCCATTTCATCTATCAAAGCACTACCCTCATCATATGTCTTACTCATTAGTGCACCACCAGAAGCAGCATCTACTAGAGATCTCAATGTGTCATCTAAACTGAGATAGAATATCTCAATAAGGAGATTATCTGGTAATCCATGATGGGGGCATTTTCTAATTGCCTCCTTGAATCTTTCCCATGCTTCATAAAGTGATTCACCACTAAACTTAGTGAAGTTTGTGATGTCATTTCTTAACCTAGCAATTCTAGCTTGTGGAAAAAATCTCCTTAAAAATTTAGATGAGAGATCAACCCAAGTGGTTACAGAGTCTTGTGGTAGTGAATTGTACCAAGCCCTAGCTTTTTCTCTAAGTGAAAACGGAAAACGTTGTAGCCTAATTACATCATCAAATACATTATTCATTTTCACTGTATTACAATATTGAAGAAATACTGCAATATGCTCATCAAGACTCTCATTTGGATATCCTCCAAATTGATTTGATTGAACCATTTGAACAAGTGCTGGTTTTAACTCAAAATTGTTAGCCTGAATTGTCAGTCTTCTGATTGCAGGACCTGAAACAACAGGTAACGTGTATTCCCGAAGTGCTCTACCAACACCCTGAATCCGATTGTTGTTCTCATATGCCATGTTCTCTTCTTTCTTTCTTCTCTACTCTCTTCTAAGTTGTTGCAAGGTGCGTTCTATCTTAAGATTAATTGGTAGAAGTTCAACACTTCTACTCTTGCGCATAAAAAGAACCTCAAAGAGAACAGGAAATGATCACACAATGAAAAAAAAAATTAAATAACAAAATAATTGCGCCTAAATTAACAATAGAATCTGAAGATGGTCTAAAATTAATCAATCCCCGGCAACGGTGCCAAAAACTTGATCCACGCAAAAGAGATATAAAATGAGCATGAATAAATACCGGCAAGTGTACCGGATCGGATCAAGTAATATAGTGAGAGAAGAGTGTCGAACCACGAAGATTGATTAAGTAATAGACCTATATCAATTTCTACTATTATTTAGGCAATGATATTTGATGAGAATTGAATGAATTATACTAAATGCTCAAAAAGAGAATTGTGTTTGAAAAATGATGAATTGATGGTGGGAAATAGAATCCACCCTAATTCTACTAATCATATTGCCTTCATGTTATAATAACTCATAGCTATATGGATTTTCACAAGAAATTAACAAAACCTTAATCCTTTATCAAGTTTTAAAGTAACATTACCCCAATTTAATTTAATAGCTCCCGCTAATTAAAATCAAATGAGGATTCTAATTCACAATCATAAATTTCCCAATTATATGATTGCCTAATATCTTTAAAATAATTTCTCCTAATCCCTTAGTGAAAAATTTAATAAAAATATTGCATGAAACACTTAGGTCAATTTCTAATAAAATTCAATAACGCTGCTTCCACATAAATTATTAAATCTTACTTAGGAATTCCTGATAAAACCTAAATTTCTCTTTCGAGTCATTTACATTCCTATGCATTGATTTCAATTACAAAATACAATTCATAGCAGGACTTCTTATATGAAAATTCCATATATCTATATGTCCTATAACATGAATACAATGATCATTTTAGTTTGAATTATGGCTTCATCATGTTTCCCACAAGGATGATTTAGAACATTATAGTATGAATTGCATAAAAACAATTGAAATAAATAGGTGCAATGGAATTCATATTGAACAACAAGAATAAACTAATAAATGGCATAAAAGAAAATAAAGTAAATGAAACAATTGCTATAATCTTCAAGAGTTTGTAGAACTTCAATCTTCCGAAATGATTCCTCGAATTCTTCAATTGAAAGCAAACTTCAGCAAAATAACATTCTTTCTTCAAACTAAAATTTGGAATAACATGAAACGTAAAGGAATTAAAGAGAATATAAAATCCTAAAGTTCCTAAGGGAATTATAATGATTCAAAAGAAAAAAAGCAAAGGATCAAAACAAGGATGCTAAAACAAATGATGCTAAAACAAATGATCAAAACAAAGGATGTTAAACAAAGGATGCTCTCAAGGTTCACACAAAGGGCCTATTTATAGATCCAAAGAGGAGGAGGATAAGGTTGATCTGATGAGGAATTGAGTCAGCAAATTAATTAAGATACGATTTTGGATAGATTTTCGCAATGGATATCCGAGGACCAATGTAGGCCGGCTCAAGGTCGGCGGCTTTGATGCGTTATGAGGCCGATTTAATGTAGGCCGGCTCAAGGCCAACGGCCTTTGATAGTAGGTTGGCCTAAGGCTAGCGGCCTTCAATGCAATCATCCGCTCGCTTCTTCAATTTTGTGAAAAACTCCTCCAATTAACTTATGATTTACTTTTGGGTCCTCAAAACTTGAATTTTCACAATAAACACCATTAAATATCATTTCTTTATATTTTCTTATAATATTGAAATAAATTTAATATAAATCCAAAGGAAAATATAAGTATAATGTGATCTTATCAGATATGCAGGAATGTGTTGCACCTATATCAAATAACACATAGGCAATGTTTGAGTTAATAAGCAGTGTACTTGCAATAATATCTTGATTTGGAGCATCTTATTATTGCTATTGTGGTAATGTAAACACTCAACCAATTGCCCTCTATCTTGGTCTAACTTAATTTTAGGAGGCACCACATTCAAATGATCTATGCCCCCTATACTTACAAGTATGGTAGAAAGTCTGAGGGATGGTTCTTTCTATGTAGTTCCTACTAGGGTGTCTTGTCTTGTCATAGGAGAAACATGCCCCTTTAGGCTAACTACATTATTGTAGCTCATGTGGTCCCAAACACTTGGGACATCTCCTCCCTAGTCTTGCCTATGACGGTGGAGGTAATGTTAAAGGTGTTGGCTTAGCCTGAAGAGGTTTAGGTGCATAAGCCATAGGTCTTATTTAATATACTACTGACCTCTTTCCTTTGTCTACATATGGTATACTTGAGGCAAGCCTTTTCCCCAAGGCAGTTCTTGATCTACGAGATAATTGTTCCTCTGTTCTCCTCTTACTTTAGTCTAAATACTTTGCTTTATCAACTATCTCTATATAAATAGTTAATTGGAAGGCCCCCACTTCATGCTAGAGGTTATTCTTTAAGCCTCTCATAAACCTTCTTACTCTTGAGGCATCATCAATTCTCACTAATTCTGACAAGAAGATTAAGTGGTTCAACTTTGCTTCATAAGCTTCTACAGTCTAGTTGCCTCACTTGTAATTATAATATTCAACCTCCATTTTATCCTTAATATTGTTGGGAAAAAACTTCTCATAAAATAGCTCCTTAAACCTCTACCATTGGATAGGAGCTCCTATCAACCTAGACGTACTAGTCTACCAATTAGTAGCTGCTCCCTTCAGCATATATGCAACAAACTTCACCTTTCTGTCTTCTAACACTATGAAGGATTCAAATGTCTTCTCTGTCTCATAGATCCAATGCTTAGCCTCTATTAGATCATCAACCCATGGATGGAACTCCTTAGCCAGCCTAACAAACTTGTTTAAGCCACATGGTTCTTCTACAAGCTTGACATGTCTAATGGCCTACTATTGCTATTACGCCAACATTCCTGCTAGAGTATTGACAGTCTCTAGTAGTTGGGTAGTAGTGACATTAGCTTGCTTTGGGGATCCCTACTGAGGTGGTCTTTGAGGATTTCTTTCCTTTGGAGCATCTTTACCCTACCTAGCACCAAATGAGCCTTGATTGATGTTTCTCTTAGGAGGCATTCTGTTTAAAATTGAGACAATAGAATAGTTCCAAAGTTAGAGTTAATAGGGGGAGTTAGTGATAGTATACCTTTAAGTGTACTTAAGCCTACACATTCATACATACATATACATAAATAAACAAGAATTTAAAGGAAAGTATATTTATATAAAATAATTGAATAAAATAATATAACAATCATCTCGCAGATTACCTACTCTCATTATTTCTTATTATTATATAGATTAAGTACTTAATTCTTCTAATGATCTCAACTTACTTTCTACTGGTTGAACTCTATACTTATTGATCATCACCTAATTTCTAAGGATTATCAACCTTAGGTCTATGGATTACAAACCTATTTCTATTTATCATAACCTAAGTTCTAAGGATCATCAAACTTAAGCTCCGATACCACTTAAGCTGTAATGCCCCAAAACTTGGGATGCAACAACCTACCACATGTCACTACTACATAGCGATACACTCTGGCTCTAAATCTCGACACAACTTTAAACCTATTCATATCTACATTACATCATACCATTATAAACTCAATAAAAGAAACAAATGAATCTCAGGTGAGCCATTCCAATTATCATTAATTAAAAACATTACAGATAATCCCAAATTAAAATAAAAGTAAACATCTATCTTAATATAATTCTAAAATAATTAGGAATCTAGTGCTATTCCATATTCTCAGATCCACAACGTAAATTTCTAATAACAGTTTTTCCTTAACTTCCTATTATTCTTTATCAATATGATAAAAATGTTCTCTCCCATACTTATCCACATAATGTCTCACCAAATTCCCATTCTCATCGTAGTTGATGTGTTCATTGTTCTCGCTTGCAACTAAAAAAAATTAAAGGGAGATGAGCCTAAGTTCAATACGTGAATATCGCACCAACATATGCATGCCACAAAATAACAATATCACATGCATCTATGTAACGATAATCTACAACATATCAATTCATCAGATTATTTATCATCATTTAATCAACATACAACATACGAGTGCTCATGACTCTGATAAACATACAATATTTACATACATATTTAGTCTTAATGGGAATTGCCATTGTGGGTCCCGTCTAACCCTAATCTACATTAGATCATTTCGATATATAGCCCCACTAGGGATAATGCGGCATATCGATCATCAAGGTGCCCCCTAGGGATCTGCTATTGTGAGCCCCTAGATCGAGCCAAGCACAAGCAACAATACAATTAAGTTCATATAACCTTTTAAATCATTAAAACACGTAAAATTTATTAAATAACTAACTAGCAAACATAACCAGCAAAACAAGGTAAACACATACCTAGAAGGATTATTCCTACTATTGTTCCTTGAGTCTCTAAAGAAAGGAAGTAAACCTCTTCAATTAAAATTAACTATGTTTAGTTCTATCCTATAAGTAATTTAGGTTTACTAATTGATTAGGTATATTCCAGTTGTATAATTCCCTTCCTTAATGTTTGGTTATGCTTATCTCATAATTTAGGATTGGAATAAAATGAAGTAAAATCAAATGGGAGGTGTTCTTGAATAATATAGTCGTGGAAGAGGTCATGTAGAGGAGCATATGCTAGAGCACGGTTGTGCTAGTGGCCATGTATCTTTTTGTGGAAATCGCCATTTTAGCACGCCTAGGTACATTGTCGTGCTTATGATTGTGTACCTTAATGTACACTCACGTATTTCTACACAGGCATGTACTTGATCGTGTATAACATTGTTCATCATGAACCCTCAATCTCCTTTTCCAAGTTGTTCCTAAGCCTAATTTATGTGATTCTAAGCTTAGTTGATTAAAGCATTTACTAATTTTAATGTAAAATTGGAGTTTTGTGCATTTACTTGATTTAGATTGTGGTTGGAATCCATCAATTTGTTTGATCCTATGCTTGTACCAACCTGTCTCTTGATCCAATCTCTATTAACATACCAAAATCACTTTATACGTATGTTTATCATCAGAATAAAACCTTTTTTATTATAAAAAACCTTACATATTAGCTTAATATTGTGGTTTCCCTTTAGGTTGCCTGAGTTCTCTATAACATCTCTCTCTCTCTCTTTAAGTTTCTTGTTACGGTTGCAAATGAGGGAAAAGAAACCCTAAGTTAGCATAGATTTTATACCTTAGTTAGGAAAAGACCAATTTGCCTCGATCAAATAATCTTATTTATTCAATTGCCCTTAGCTATGTAGTATATTATATTATTATTTTATAGTTAAGAATGTGTGTATATATATATAATTGGAACCGTATATTACATATATATATATTGTTTTTGGATAATAACAGGGAACATGCAATAAACATATGTTATATTAAAACCCTATTTTACTATTAATCTAATTATTTCACTATTCTAAAAAAAATTATTATTCAATGTATTATTATATATATTAATAAAAATAAAAAAAATATAGAGAAAAGAAAATAGGAGTTAGAACACTTACCTCATGCACAGCTTGGACAACGGTGGTTTGATGACTTTTAGCAAACGGCAGATGAAGGGCAATGGTTGGAATAACCCTTAACAGCATGGATATCAAAAGCCCTGGGTCAATTTTAGGGTAAAAGGCATAGAAGTTGCTCAATTTTGCCTAGAATAGAAACTTTAAAGTTGCAAACCCTAATTTCATTTTGATTGAAATTGGAGTAAATCATGAATTGTTGAAGGCCATTGGGTATCAGGTTTCAGTATCATGATGATGTGAGAGAATTTTGAAGAGAGTGGAGTATTTGGGTCGCGGCCTAGAGAGAGAGTTGGGAAATTTGAAGCAATTTAAGTGTTGTTAGATGGAGAAACTTGTGTAAATCAGTCCTTAAGGTCTACATTTATAATGCTATAGCTGGAATTTTACGTAAAGAAACCATAGATTCAATAAAAATTGAGTCTCTTTTAATAATAGGTATTTTAGTTCAAGCAATCTTTAAGTCCCAAATTACCACAATCTTTATGTAAATTGAATGAATTGGGAAATATGATCATGTTTCCCAAGTCTTACTTGCTCTAAGTATGTATTTATTTCATGAATTACAAGCAAGAATCACTCTAAATTTGTTCTAGAAGACTCCGGTAAAAAATACACTTTCTCCTTTTTAGCTAACATTGAATCTATTTTTTTAAGCACTTTTCATTATTGATTTATTCATATTTGATCATATTTAGCTTCCATTCCATGCCTACTATTGATTTCCACTTTTTGTTTGATAAAAAAAATGGTCGAAAAAGGGGTTAAAAATGGCCAAAGATATATGAGGTGCACTGCTTTTAATTTCCATGTCTAGTTACTTGACAAAGAAGGTGCACAATGATTATATCTAGTAGAAAGATAACCGAAACAGGTGGAAGTGGTCTTTCCATAATGTTGGATGTTCGAATCAAAGCAACTAAGGTATATTCATTCTTAAAAAGTGAAGCAGGAGGAGCAAAAAATGTTGGTTGTACTTATAATGATTGCAAAAAAAATTTGTAAAGTAAAAGAATGGACAAGTTTAATGCTAAGGATTATCGAAGTCTATTGAATAACTTGCATTTTTTATAGTCAAATGGCAGCAACCTACTCTATTCATTTTAGGTTGATAATGAAAATAGGATGACCAATTTCTTTTGGTATAATATTTTATCATGAGAACATTATGCTTGTCTTGGTGATGAGGTTATATTTGACACAACTTACCAAACTAATAAGTACAACATGATACATGCCCCATTTGTTAGGATAAACCATCATTGGAAAAACATTCTATTTAGTTGTGCATTCTTAGTAGATGAAACTATACAATCATTTGTGTAGATATTTCAAACTTTTCTTAAAGCTATGGGTAATAAAGCATCGAAGACTATTTTTACAAACTAAGACCAAGCAATGGTAAATGCTATTAGCATAGTGTTTCCTCATACTAGTCATCAATTATGTGTTTGGCATATTTTGCAAAATGTTAAGCATCATATCTCTCATCTTTTGTCAAAATCCAAATTGATGCGAACCCTAGATATTGATCTAAGACCCAACGATCAATAGAGGATTCAAAACCCAAGAATCGAAATTGAATCAAGTATTGTGCATAACCCGACCCTAATCGAACCCATCAATTAGAACCTAAGCTATCAAGATCGATTTCTCCAAGCGTTTAAGATGAAGAAACCTAAGGTAGTTCTATTGCAAGAACCAAAGGAAGAGAGAATTCTCTCAATGATTTTCATTCCCTATCTAATAATGACCTTTCAAATGTCCTACCAAGGAGTTTATAATGGTCATAAATTATAAGCTGGCAGCTTAAATACATCCAGGGCCGGCTTTGAAATGAAAAGACAAAAACAACGTTCTACGGATGGGAAAGGCCGGCCAGTAAGCCAGCGGTGTAAATGTCAAGGCCAGTGGCCTTTATTGCCGGCGTACATTTGTTTTTTAAAGGCTTGCCAATTCTAGGTCGGCGACCTAGATGACAGGTTGGCAACCTTTCCTTTGCTAAAGGTCGTCTATCCATTGTTGATGTCCTCCGCTTCGTCCCCACTTTGATATATGATATTCATGAGCTTAAGACTTGTGTTAGAGTTGTGTCGAATCACCTCTTGCTCTTGAAGTTCTATAATCAATCCTTACAATGCCTCCTTCATTCGCTTGGTCCGTAATCGTGTCATAGGACCCCCGATACCTTATAAAGGATCATTGGCTTTGACTAGCTCCCGAATGTTGGATGCGTCCTAATCTCTATCATTCCCCCCTTCCTCGAAAGGATTCCTCCTCGAATCACCTGCATCATATAACGAAAGATCAGAAACATTAAAAGTAGCGCTTACATTACCGTATTGACTTAGCAAATCGAGTTTGTAAGAATTGTCGTTGATGCGCTCCGGCACTTGAAAAGGACCGTCTCCTCGAGGATGTGATTTGGACTTCTACTGTGTAGCAAACCTTTCTTTTCTCAAATGTAACTACCCAGTCTTCGGGTTGAAAGGTAAGCTTGACACGAACCTTGTTTGCTTGTTAAGCATAGTGCTCATTCTTCTTTTCAATGTTAGCTCGAGCCTTGGCATTTAATTCCCTGACTAACTCTGCTTTTCTCTTTCCATCAACATCAACAAATTCGTTAGGTAAAATATCCAAGGGAGTCAAAGGATTAAATCCATACACAATCTCAAATGGTGAGTATAATGTAGTAGAATGCATAGCTCTATTGTATGCAAATTCAACATGAGCTAAACAATTTTCCCATTGTTTTAAGTTCTATTTCAAAACAGCACGCAACAATTGTGAAAGGGTCTTATTAACTACTTCCGTTTGACCATCCGTCTGAGGAAGTGCAATAGTAGAAAATAACAGTTTAGTTCCCAGTCAGTTCCACAAAGTGCGCCAGAAATGGCTGAGAAACTTAACATCCCTATCACTTACTATGGATCTTGGCAGGCCATGCAAACGCACAATTTCTTTAAAGAATAAATCAGCAATATGAGTTACATCATTAGTTTTAGAACAGGTAATAAAGTGAGTCATTTTGCTAAACCTATCAACAACAACAAATATGCTATCTTTGCCATTTCTAGATCGTGGCAAACCTAGAACAAAGTCCATAGAAATGTTAGTCCAAGGCTGATGAGACACAAGTAATGGGATGTATTCTCCATGTGGCATTACTTTGGATTTAGCCTGTTTACACACAATGCATTTTTCACACACACCTTGCACATCATGTTTCATCCTAGGCCAATAAAAATGCTCATGCAAAATGTCTAAAGTTTTCTATATACCAAAGTGTCCCATTAGTCTACCCCCATGTGTTTCTCTAACAAGAAACTCCCGCAAAGAACATTTAGGAACGCAAAGCTTGTCTTTCTTAAACAAAAATCCCTCATGCTTATAGAAATCAGCATATGCATGCTCAGAAACAGCACTCTACACTTGACCAAAATCAGCATCATTTTCATACAAATCCTTAATAAACTCAAATCCAAGCAATTTTGTTTGTAAAGAGGTTAGAAGTAAATACCTCTTGGACAGTGCATCAGCCACTACATTTTCTTTTCCTTGCTTGTATTTGATAACATAAGGAAAAGTTTCAATAAATTCCATCCACCTAGCATGCCTTTTGTTCAACTTGCCTTGAGTCTTCAAAAATTTCAAGCACTTATGATCTGAATGGATAATGAACTCCTTGGGCCATAGATAATGCTGCCAAGTTTGCAAAGTCCTCACTAATGCATATAGCTCCTTATCATAGGTAGGATAGTTCAATGCCGCCCCATTAAGCTTTTTGCTGAAGTAAGCAATTGGCTGAGAATCCTGCATCAAAACACCACCAATACCTTTCCCAGAAGCATCACATTCAATTTCAAAAACCTTTTCAAAATTAGGGAGAACAAGCAAAGGTGCATTGGTCAACTTTTCTTTCAAAGTATTGAAAGCTTTCTCGTGTGTTTTAGTCCACCTAAACTCTGCATTCTTTTTAACAAGGTCATTTAAAGGAGCAGCTATAGAACTAAAATCCCTCACAAATCTCCTATAAAAGCTTGCTAAACCATGAACGCTTCTTACTTCATTAGCATTCTTAGGTGTTGGCCATTCCTTGATTGCCTTTACCTTCTCCTCATCAACAAAAATCTCCTGTGCACCTACAACAAAACCCAAAAACACCACAGACTCCATGCAAAAGGTACACTTCTTTAAATTTGTAAATAACTTATTTTCTCTCAAAACAGTGAAAACCATTTGCAAATGCTGAACATGTTCTTCTAGACTTTTACTGTAGACTAAAATGTCATCAAAATAGACTACAACAAATTTTCCTATGAAAGCACAAAGAACATGGTTCATTAACCGCATAAATGTGCTTGGTGCATTTTTCAAACCAAAAGGCATTACCAACCACTCATAGAGACCATATTTGGTTTTAAAACAGGTTTTCCATTCATCTCCCTCTCTCATGCGTATTTGGTAATAACCATTCTTTAAATCAACTTTTGAAAACAAACATGCACCATACAACTCATCTAACATATCATCAAGCTTAGGTATGGGATGTCAGTACTTAACTGTAATTTTGTTAATGGCTCGACAATCCACGTACATACGAAATGATCCATCCTTCTTTGGAACCAGAATAACAGGGACCGAACATAGGCTAAGGCTCTCTCTCACAAATCACCTTTCTACCAACTCATCCACTTGCCTCTGAATCTCCTTTATCTCCTCTGGATTTGCTTTATATGCTGGTCTATTTAGAATTGAGGCACTTGGAACGAAGTCGATTTGATGCTCAATACCTCTCAATGGAGGTAATCCACTAGGTATTTCCTTAGGGAACTGTAAACACCCCATTTTTGCCCTAGGAGTCAATAATTCTCAAAAAATAATCAATTCTCAATAATCTTCAATTTTTCCCAATTTTTCCCTAATTTAGTATAAATAGTAAAAATATTAAAAAAAATAAGAATAAATAGGAAAACACATCAATTTTGAAAAATGATTTCGGAAATAGTAATAATAAAGGATGAGTAATTTTTACAAATTTTAGAAATTTCAAAAAAAAAAATACAAAAAAATGGAAAAACCGCATTGCATATATGCAATTTGCGATACAAAGAAAATCGGGAAAATGGGCCAGCTCAGCTGGCTCGTGCGTGCATGTTGGGACTGTGTGAAGGCTGAAGGTCGCGAGTTCGAATCCCCCCGCGTGCGCTCGGCAAAATTTTTTCCTTTGTTTTCCTGGAGCCGCCACGTGGCAGAGTGTGATTGGCCGAGAGAAAACGCGTGCATCGCGCGTGATCGTCTTCCTCACCCGGACAGACGCGAGGAGAAGCCGGAGCAAGTCCGACGAAGGTGGAATCAATCATTTTTTTTCAAATCTTCTAGATTATTGTCAAGATAAAGCCGAATCCATAAGATAAATCAAAGAAAAACAATAGATCAACATCAAATCGCCGGGATAAAATCAAATCTAAAAACGGAAGAAATTCGGATTTATCCAAATCGGTCGATTTGAGCTTATCCAAGAGGGTTTCCGGATGCCTATAAATAGAGGAGGAGGGGAGGAAGCCAGAAGACGAATCAGAATTGAGAGAAAGTGAGGAAAGAGTGCAAATCGAAGAGCATCGGAGGAGACCCAAAACCGCGAAGCACCGGCCGGAGTTGAACTACCACCAGGAAGCGATCTGGGAGCAAACCATCGCCACCATTAGATTCAGCAACCTCGAGAAGCTAGGATTCGACACCTCACCCGCTGCAAAAGACCACCGGAACGCCGTGAGCGAGCCTTCCCCGCCGTCGTGTCCGACCGATCCGACCCGACCCGATTCGACCCGACCGACCCGACCCACGCGCCGACCCGGATCCAAGTAAGTCGGATTTTCCGGATTTTTTTTAATTAATTTATTTTGTTTATTTATTTATTCCGAATTAATTTATTTATTTATTATTTGTTATTTAGTTAGTTATTTATTTATATATTTGTTTATGTTTTATTTTTAATAAATAGGAAAATGTAGAAATTAGATTTTTTCTAGAATTTAATAATGTAGAAAAATAATAAATAAAAAAAATAAATAGATAAAAAATAATAAAATAATAAAAATGTAGAAAAATAATAAAAAATATTAGGAAAAATAACAATAAAACTTTAGATTTCAAAATAGGATAGATATTAACTTAGGATAAAAAATTTCACAAAAATCATAAAAATTTATAAAAATCATAAAAAATCATAAAAATCATAAAAATTATTAAAAAAATCATAGAAAATCATAAAAATCATAAAAATTAATAAAAATTCAAAAAGAAAAAATGAATGAGCTTTAGAACTTAGAAAAATCATTTTTCTCAAGAATAAATCCAAAATTGATGTTTTTCCCTAAAAGTCATTTTCAAAATCAGATTAAAGCTTAGGCTTAGATTTTTTCAGAAAAAAAATCCCAAAAATGGTAAGAACATAAAGCAAAAGAGATTTCAAAATTAAAATTCACAAACCCACTTAAAGCTTTTAGAAAAGCGAACTACGGCTTGTTTGATCCTGAATAGCAAGTACGTAGGCACCCATTCGGGTCAACCCATAAAATGAATGAAAAATCATTTTCTTAAAATAACTCAAAAACATAATAAAAAGTAATAGAAACACAATAAAAACACATTTCTAAAGAGGGACAATTTCAGGAGATTAGGTGGTAACCGTAAAGGTTTTAATAGGTTAGCCTCCAGACTTAGAAACTCTGGTTTTCCCTTTTCCTCTTTTCACAAAAACGAAAAGAGAAAATAACGTCGACTAGTGGTCCAAATTAAGACTAATCCGCTCCTTTAGTCTTAATTCAATATTTCCTAACAACAGTTGGGTGGCGACTCCAAAAATCAAACGAAATTCCTAACTCAAGTCGAAGATCTATATTAAATGAGCATAGGGTCTAGTCTAAATTGGATTAGGAATGGGAATTCAAAAATTAGACTCAACAGGAACAAGTCAGCAAATTCTTGCAAAAGAGAAACAATAACTGTAGGCAAAGAAGGGTTAAGATGGTCAGTGGAAAAATAAACATCCTTATACATCAGTACAAGTAAGTGTCGTTTTGCCTTCAAGGCACTTTCAATCTCACTTGCCTCGCCAATTTCACTCATGTTTCCCTCTAATTCTTTCCTCTCATGGCTCACAAGTGTATTTTTACCACTCTCTTTCACAATCTCACTCTTGTTTTCTTGTTCACTCTTATGTTTCCTTCTCTCTCTAGCAATCTTCAACTAATCCTCACTAGCCTCCCAAAGATTGAGGGGTGTCAAAACCACCTCTCTTTTGTTCAGGATAAAGGAATACCTATTATGATAACCATCATGGGTGACCTTTCTATCAAACTGCCAAGGTCGTCCCAACAATATATGGCAAGCCTGCATAGGTACCACATCACACAATACCTCATCACGGTATTTCCCTATAGAGAAAGAAACCAATACCCTCTTGGTCACTTTAACCTCCCCACATTCACGCAACCACTGCAACTTATAAGGCTGATCATGCTTCATAGTTTTCAGGCTCAATTTATCTACCAATAACGTGCTAGCAACATTTGTGCAACTACCACTATCAATAATCAAACTACACACCTTGTTATTTACATGGCATTTAGTATGAAAAATGTGCTCTCGCTGCACTTCACCACCCTCATTCTTAGGTTGAGTATTGAGAATCCACCTGGTAACAAGAAACTCTCCCTTTATAGGACCTTCCATATCCGCATCACTACAATCTTCCAATGGGGGCATGTCATCATCATCCCCTAAACTCACACTCTCCACATCACCACTCTCCAAAAGGATCATCGCCTTAGTGTTTGGACACTGCGATGCAATATGCCCAAATCTCTGGCACCTGAAACACTTAATGTCACGTAATTTAAAAGTAGATTTGGTTTCAGTGTTACCTTTCGAATAGGATGCTGGTGCCTTAACCTTCTCTTCTTCCTTAGTTTTTGGTGATGATTTATTATTCTTCCAATTCGACTTCCATGAAGCACTAGAAGTTGAATTATACTTGGAAGAACTTGAAGCTGGATTATACCTTGAAGTACTCTTTGCCTTCAACTGCTTCTCAATCTTGATCGCCTTATGCAACAATTCCTCAATATCTACATAATATTGTAGATCAATGATACCAGCGATCTCCCTATTCAATCCATTAATGAACCTAGCCATTGTAGCTTCATCATCCTCTTTTACTTTAACTCTAATCATGGTTGTTTCCATCTCTTTGAAGTAATCCTCTACACTTCTGGACCCTTGTGTCAAGCTTTGCAGTTTCCTATGTAAATCCCTAAAATAATGAGTAAGAATGTACCTCTTCTGCATGATTGTTTTCATCTCATCCCATGTGCTGACAGGTCTCTCCCCATATCGTCTTCTATTTCGAACCAGTTGATCCCACCATACACTCGCATAGTCAGTGAATTCGACTACTATAAGTTTAATCTTCTTATCCTCTGAATAATTATGACACTCAAATATGTGATCAACCTTTCGCTCCCACTCCAAGTATAATTCTGGGTCATTCTTCCCTTGAAAGGAAGGTATTTTCATCTTTATACTACCTAAATTACTATCTCTCCTTTGGGTATTATCTCTCCCAATCACAAAATTATACTCTCCCACTTCAGTATCTTCTTCCAATTCCATTCTCACTCCCCTCCTTAGAAGCTTCTTAGATCTTCGACCCACTGTAGTGCTACCCGTGGGCTCTCTACTTTGCTCCATCCTATCCATCCTTTGATGGACTAGCTCCAACTCAGCCCTCATCATTTTTTTCATCTCACTCAATAGCACATCAAAAATCAACTTATTATCTCCTACTCCCTCCTCCCTGTCAGGAGAACTTTGACCAAACATGTTTGCTGCAACAAAGAATGTTAGTAATAATAATATAACAAGACCTCACAATTCACTTCCTTACGTGTTTACACCTAAAGATGAAAATTCACTCATGTGTAACACAAATTTTGGGACTTCTCACGATATTAATCTCACACTCTACTTTTCCTTTACAAGCCCTTGTTCTAGAACTAACTCAATGAATTTTCTTCAAATAAACCACTAGGATAAATCAAAGTGACAACTTAGAAATTTAACAACAAGTAAAGACAACAAACTCAATGACCGATATGGAAATGAGCGAATTTGATAGGAAAATAATTCATTGGAACAACTAACAAACAAACTAGAACAATAATGAAAACTCACTCAATATTCAGCAACTTTTTTTTTAATACGAATTTTTTTTATACAAATTTTCTTTTCTTTTCTTTCTTTCTCTCTCTCTTTTTTTTTTTTAAACTTCAATAGAAAATTCACACAATCAATTACAAATAAAATATGAACAAGGATAGAAATTACCCGATTCAATGAATTTGGCTCTGATACTAGAATGATAGAGATCAGGATGCATCCAACATTCGGGAGCTAGTTAATGCCAATGATCCTTTACAAGGTATCGGGGATCCTATGACACGATCACGGACCAAGCGAATGAAGGAGGCATTGCAAGGATTGATTATGGAACTTCAGGAGCAAGAGGTGATTCGACACAACTCTAACACAAGTCCTAAGCTCATGAATATCATATATCAAAGTGGGGACGAAGTGGAGGACATCAGCAATGGATAGACGACCTTCAGCAAAGGAAAGGCCGTCAACCTGTCATCTAGGCCTTTAAAAAACAAATGTACGTTGGCAATAAAGGTCGCTAACCTTGACATTTTTACCGCTGGCCTACTGGCCGGCTTTTCCCATCCATAAAACGTTGTTTTTGTCATTTCATTTCAAAGCCAGCCCCAGATGTATTTAAGCCGCCAACTTATAATTTATGACCATTATAAACTCCTTAGAAGGACATTTGAAAGGTCATTATCAGATGGGGAATGAAAATCATTGAGAGAATTCTCTCTTTTTTTTTTCTTTAAAAGCTAAACAACCAGGTTCTTTGTTCCCTTGAATCAATCAATCACGCCTGGAATTGAAATTTAGGAGGATAAAACTCCTCGGCTAGAATTGACAGCAATAATTGATAGAAATATAGATTTACCAATGGGATGACAAATGTGACAGTAAACAATTGAGTTTAAGAATTGGCCAATGTAAAACAAAAGCAACAGCAGAAAAGTAAAGAATAGAATTGACGAACCAAATTTCTACGAATGATTTTTTTTTTTAAATGCTTGGCATCTCCAAACGGACTACAAACTGCTCCGGCGTGGGTACGTGGAGAACGAACGAACATGGATGATGAATCCAGTATATATATTTCGCCGAATTAAAGGTTAGCCAATGGGGAAAATCAAGGAAACAATTTGCAACGACAAGAAACACGAAATTGACAAAACTATGTTTCACAGACAATTTTTTTTTTTTTAAACTTCGACAGAAAATTCACACAATCAATTACAAATAAAATATGAATAAGCATAGAAATTACCCGATTCAATGAATTTGGTTCTGATACCAAATGACACGAACCTTAGATATTGATCTAAGACCAAACGATCAATAGAGGATTTAAAACCCAAGAATCGAAATTGAATCAAGTATTATGCGTAACCCGAGCCCAATCGAACTCGCTGATTAGAACCTAAGCTATCAAGATTGATTTCTCCAAGCGTTTAAGATAAAGAAACCTAAGGTAGTTCTATTGCAAGAACTAAAGGAAGAGAGAATTCTCTCAATGATTTCCATTCCCCATCTGATAATGACCTTTTAAATGTCCTACCAAGGAGTTTATAATGGTCATAAATTATAAACTGGCGGCTTAAATACATTTAGGGCTAGCTTTGAAATGAAAAGACAAAAACAACTTTCTATGGATGGGAAAGGCCGACCAGTAGGCCAACAGTGTAAATGTCAAGGCCAGTGGCCTTTATTGCCGGCATACATTTTTTTTTAAAGGTCAGCCAATTCTAGGTCGGCGGCCTAGATGACAGGTTAGCGGCCTTTCCTTTGCTGAAGGTCGTCTATCCATTGCTGATGTCCTCTATTTCATCCTCACTTTGATATATGATATTCATGAGCTTAGGACTTGTGTTAGAGTTGTGTCAAATCACCTCTTGCTCCTGAAGTTCCATAATCAATCCTTGCAATGCCTCCTTCATTCGCTTGATCTGTGATCATGTCATAGGGACCTCAATACTTCGTAAAGGATCATTGGCTTTAACTTGCTCCCAAATGTTGGATGCGTCCTGATCTCTATCATAAATTTAGAGATAAGTTCTTTCATGAGATTTTGCATGATTATGAATCTAAAGTTGAAATGGAAGAGATTTTGAAGCACATGTATGAGGAGTGGGATTTAACAAAAGATAAATGGCTAAATAATTTATACAAACTTTGCTATAAATGGTGCCTTGCTTTTGGTCGCGATATACTTTCTATAGGAATAAGGTCGACACAACGAAGTGAGAGAACAAATAATATTTTCATATTTTATCATGCAAAACTATGACATTAACAAAGTTTGTCTTTCACTATGAAAAAAAAAAGAAAAAAATAAATAAATAAAATAAAAAGAATTTACATGAAGCTAAAGTTACAAATGATTTTGAGAATGTTCAAGCCAAGGTAAAATTGCGAGTTTAAAACAGTAGATTTTTTAGACATGCATCTAATCCATATACTCATGCCATCTTTAGTAAATTTCAAGATGAGTTTTTAGTGATTACTTCAGAGCATATAATTAAAGTTAACAACAATGGACTAATACATATGTTTTGAAAGCCAAAAATAGTTAAAAGGAGCACATTGTGCTTTACAATCAAAGGGATTTATGCTTGACATGTAGTTGTAAATTGTTTGAAATGAAGGGAGATGGTTGTGTCATCATCCTTTATGCAAATTAAATAATGTTTGCAATGCCACTACAATTCCATCACAATATATTTTGAAACGATGGACAAAAGTTGCAAAAGAAGAGGTTACTTTTAATGAAATTGGCTCATGCTCTCAATAGATGGAGAAGTAAAAAACATTACATTTGAAGAATTTAATTCACAAGGCCTTTAGCATTATGAGTCTGAGTGCAAATGATGATGAAACAAAAGCAATGGCATGCAAGGCCATAGATGAGCTTGAAGCTCAAATTAAGATCTTTAGATCAAATAGAGGAAAATTTGATGGTGTCAATGCTTTCGAAGTAACTGGTAATCTAATCCATTTGAACTCTAGTAATGAAAAGCAAGTGCTTGATTCACTTCAAAGAAGGACTAATGGGAATATCAAACAAAAGGTTAAAGAGTTCCATCGAAACATGAAGATAGAGAGCCCTTGCAAATAAAGCACCACTACAATATGTTGGAAGTTGCCTCCTATCAAATCTTCTCATTCCAAATTGGTTGGGAAATATCAATTCACCTACAATTACAAGCTATCCAACCAATGCACATTACCAAATTTTGGTAAGCATATTCCTTAAAGACACTTTGTATTATGCCTTTATAATAACTTTGTAATCAAAATTTTTAACATATTTTGTAGGGTCCTTCCATGTCTCAAGTCCATGTTGGAAAGAGTAATATGTCATATACAAAGCTCTTCAATCATTTTTTTTTTTTTTTTGTGGTTATAATCTTCTTATTTAAATTACTTGATATATAATAACAGACAACAATGTGGGGAAAAAAAAGTCTTAAATGTACTAATATATTCCTTTTATATTTGTAGGCTTCTAGAAGCAATATTTGTGATGAAAGCACAATTAGGTATAACTCTTAAGCTGTTAAGAGTTGCTGATTTTTTTAGAGAATGATTGCATTTCATTTTATTTAGAATCTCTCAAGGTATATTGTTTCGGAGGAACTATTTTGTCTTGGTTCTTTAGATAGGTGACATGGGTTAAATTATGAGTGGAAGTAGTTTTTTATCATTTTGGTAGTGCATTATCATAGGGAATCTCTCTTACTAAAATGTGATTCAATTTTGTTCCTATGGTCGAGCATTTTGAGCTTGGGTTTCATTTAAGTAGTTGGATATGGTTGTCTTTTAATGTATTATGTTGTGCTAGATTTTCCAAATGAATGTATTATGTTGTCAAAACGGTGAAGAAGAAATTCATCAAATTCATATCTAATTTTTCTATTGTAAAAGTACTTGCAAATGTGTAAAGGAAGTTACAATTGCCAATTTGAAAATCAAGTTATTCAAGCGTAGTAAGACTTTTAATCCATGGAAATTGAATAAATCACTCAATTTTCCTTTATCCATTTTGAGGATACTATTTTTTACAGTAGTTGCAAAAATGGGATAATGTTAATCACATTCCTTTGACATGCAAACATATGAAGTCTTCTTAAGAATAAAGGGAGAAAAAAAGTAATTTAAGCAATTACATCTATCAATTCATTCCACGAAAGTCTTCTTATTAATTGCTTCCCATGAAAACTAAAACTTCTTAATTAGACCCTTAAAAGTATCTCAAGTCCTCCGCAGTGACATAAGCATGGTAAGCCCCTCCTCATCTTCTCCAAAGGCTAATGCATCCATTAATTTTTATTTTTTTTTTTTGGCTAAAAGCCAACATATTACGCATCATTATTTGCAAATTGAAGTGGATACAATTTAAATCCTCTGTAATAACAACACAAATCCACTTGTGCTACTAAATGATGAATGGCTCATAATGGTACTTGGAACAATATGTATAATAACAAATTGGTTAGTTTGCCATCTAGTAGAATAACAAATATCATAAACGGAACAATAATGGTCAAGCCAAGATATCATTGGAAATGAATGTTTATTTTCTTCACTTGAAGAAATCATTTTTTCCAATCTTATATCAACTTAGTGCATCATAATGTAACACCCCAAAACCTGGAACATCACCACCCGTCACGTAATACTACTACCAAGTAACATGCTAAGGCTCTAAAACTCCATCATAGTTTAAAACCTACTCATATACATTATCTATCATACTAATATAACTGTAATCCAATGAATGACTTATAGATGAATCATTTCAAATGTCATTATTTAACAATCAAATCTCAAGCTGTAATTTGTCTCTATAACTTCTATTTAACCATAAAACATCAATTTACAAATTTTCATAATTCTTGTCACTCTTCCTCCACATACTAGTAGTGTTCTCTTCCCATCTCATCCATGTAATGTCCCACCAAGTTTGCGTTCTCATCATACTCTAGTTGTTAATCGTTTTCGCTTACAGCTAAAAAAAACATAAGAAGGGGGGTGAGCCTAAGCTTAGTACGTGAGTACCACACCCACATTCGCATGATACACCACCATAATAGCGCATGCATATATGAAACATTTATCCACAACATATTCACAATTCAATTCACATATCAACACTAAAATGAATTATAACACATAGGGGTACTCAAGACCCCGGTACACACAAGTTTTATCCTAGTGGGAACTGCCTCTACAAGCCTCATCTAACCCTAATGGGATTTGCTACTGCGGGCCCTATCTAACCCTAATCTACCTTAGATAATTTCGATACATGGCTCAATGGGAACTGCCACTGCGGGCCCTGTCTAACCCTAATCTACCTTAGATAATTTCGATACATGGCTCCATTAGGGACAACACGGCATGCCGATTATCGAGGTGCCCCCTAAGGATCTGCCACTGTAGGCCCTTAGGCCAAGCCAAGCAAAAGCAACATATCTCATTCAACCAATAACACTGTACTACTTCATTATACCACATAATTCACGTTATATCTTAGTATTTCGTTATTCCACAAACAACTCATTAGATAGCTTCCTAACAATCACATACAACAAATAAAGTAAACACGTACCTAGAATCTTAACCTTATGCACTTCTTGTCCCAAACTTAAGCTAAGTTGATATTTGTATAATCATTAAGACATCATCCTTAGTACTAACCCAAACATAATATAACTCTCCTAATTCCTCTTAATCTATTAAATTATCTAAGGTTATACTAATTGCCTCGGTTGTGTGGAACTTGGTTAATTAAGAAGATAATTTGATATATATTGATAATGTTTATCACTTAACATGGCTATGTTGGAGGTCATGTTACCCAACACGAGCTAGTATACGACTGTGTTAAAGGTTGTGTATCCCTTGATAAGATTTGGCTTCAACACGGTTCGAATAAGGTCGTGTTTCAATTAATTTAACACAGTCTAAACACAACCGTGTTAGGAGGTCTTGTATCTCTCGGCATGACTTTTAGACTCAACACGATCGAAACACAACTATGTTGGGAGGCCGTGTTCTTCTCATTTTAACACGAGGGCAACACAACCATATTAGATGGTTGTGTATCTCTTAGTATAACTTTTAAATTCAACACGGTCATAACATGACCATGTTAGGGGGCCATTATCTCTCGGCCCATTCCACGAACCCTAATATTTAACTCCAAATCCCCCCAAATCCGTTCCTTTTTATCCCTAGACTCCACTACATCTTTAAAATATGTAAATACTCATCAATTAATATAAGTTAGAATACTTACATCAAACTTCCCACATATCGACTCATTGATCCAAGAATTCCCTTGTCTTTTACGTTCCCTATACAACCAAAAATTATTCTGTGATCGGTCTCCACTTGTTAGAATAATTCTTGCAATAATTCCCGAACCATTACCTTTTACTATGCCTTGTTACATCCTTAGATTGCTTTAGGTTTCCCTAAACAAGCTCTCTCTTTGTGTTACTCGATCTCTCTCGATGGCTGGGATTGTCAGATATGTAAAAGAGAAGAACCTTAGGTCAGTTTAGCATATATATATATAGTCCCGTTGGAAAAGACAAAACTGCCCCCGTCTTTTATTCGTATTTGCACGATTGCCCTAGCTCTTATATTATTTATTTATTTGTTTTTTTATATAAAAAAATAATGCATTACACGTAAAAACCACCACTGACCCTAGGTCACCAAACTTACTTGCTTCATTACTAACTACTATTCTTGGCATTTAGATAAAACAATATGATATCATTTTTCACGAAACTATTGTAAGCAATAAACAGCCATTTTCAAATAGGTAAGGCGGAATATTTATAGAATTAGGTCCATCATCTATTGATTTTTCTAACATATATGAAAATAGATCTCACATAGAACCCCATTTTTTATATGAATCCCCAATATTTTATAATTAAAGAAGTGGATTGAAGATTCCTTTTACTCCATTTGAAGTTAACAAGCTCTAACTTTCGCCAAAACAAGCCAAAGGAAACATTTCAAAGGCTGTCGATTGAGTGATTAATTTGATTCCATGTAAAATCATCTCAAATATCTATTAAAATTACCCTCTGAAATTACCTTTGCAATATTTTATTCTTCCTCGAGTTGCATTTCCATTTCATCTCTTTAAATCTCAAACCGAATCAATCAAAGCACATCATAAAAGTGCTAACTTTTTCACATTTTCTACTGAATATCCTTACACCATAATACATAAGGCAATTTTATACTGTATTCATTGCTTTAGCTCTATATAACATATGAATACGTCAAGTCAAATAAACATGGTTCAATCTCGAATTCATATATAATCAACAAGATCAAGTATACAAAGTACCTGGGCATACTGTTTTTTATTTCGATTTACCTCTTTTGCGATAAAATGTGGAAGATGAGGGCCAAGAATCTCTCAAAAGGTCTTGAAGCCATTGAAGCAACTATTGGACAGTAGACGAGAAGTAAACGTCGTTGAAAATTGCCGGGTGGAAGTGATGCTTGTTGATGGCGACACTAGAGCGATCTTTGAGTCGGATTTGGAGGTATTGAGCCTTGATTCTCCATTGATCTCTCTCTTTTCTCATGCCTCAGTACTTTTGCTAATCTACAACATTCATCAAGAAAGAGATGAGAAGAGAGAGAGAGAGAGAGAAGCAGTTTTGAGGTGGAGAAGAGAGAGAGCAGACACATGAGAAAAGCTGTTTTATGATGAGTGCAAGTTTTGGGAGGGAAAAAGGCTGTTTTAATTTTAATTAAAAAAATTTTAAGTTAACAAAATGATATCAATGATGTATTGGCATTTACTTTTAATATATATCCACTTGTCAAAATTCCATTTGAATTTGCTCACCACATATAAATCCTATTGGCATATGACGACTAATGAAACTTTTCTGTATTTTAACATACATCAATTTACTTAATTCAACAACTTTGAAAAGAAGAAACTAAGCTTCAATAGAGAGAGAGAGAGAGAGAGAGAGAGAATATGGTCTATGTAGAGCCTAAATTCTAGTTCATTTTTTTTAATTTGATTTACACTAAACCCTATGCTCATTTAATCTAAATCCCCAATTAAGATTTGAAAAAATTTAGTCTATTTTATCTAATTTAGAAAAAAATGAGTCATCAGTCGATTAAGATTAGGAAAAAAGTTAAATTAGGACTAATTGAGTGAATCAGTCATAATCTAACTACTAGTCCATGTAAAAACTTTTAAATAAAAACCAGAGATTTTGGAATTCAAGAGCTACCCTATTAAAGTCTTACACTTGTCACTTTAACCTTCCAAGTTTAAATTTATTTTCTGAAAAAAGAAAAAGAAATTAAAAAATTAAAATGAACCTAATTATTATTTTCCATTGAGGTCACCCCAAATGTGCCTACATATCTATTATTTAGGATCAAACCAATTGGTAGCAAATGTAGTGGCAACAAAGGTTCTAGTCAACGGTGGTCGACAATTGAGTTGTAGGTGGTTGGTTTAGGGTTGGCTTTCGAGAGTTGGGAGTATTAGAAAGCTATTGGTGATGGTCTTACGCTTCCAAGTTAAGTGTGGTGGGATAATTTTTAAAGAGAAGTTTTGGCAATGGTTATAGCTGTCTGGAGAGAGAAAGCTCGAATTGAGCTAGAATGGAGGTGTTTTTAAGTTGTGTTTTGTCCTCCAATGCATTCCCTAAGCCCCCTTTTATATTGCTCAAGATCAAATTAAGCATGGAAGATTAATTTTCGTAATCAAGTCGAAATTTCAACTTAATGGGTTTTGACTGGTTATGATTTTGAAATCCTGCAGAATTTGCTTGAAGTCATAATAAATCAATGGCTGAATTTGACTCGTTATGCTTTGTTATTACTTAAAAAAAGTAATTAGAAGCTCTTATTTACATTAAACATGCTTAACATGGTTAATAAGGGATAATTATGTGAAGAATGAATGCCTAACGTCATTTTAAATCACGTATCAAATTCAAGATGGACTTCCTTTGAGGAATGAGTCTGAAAACCTTACAATAATGACACTTAATTTCTTAAGTGTTTAAAGGTTGGTGTTAGAGATGTGGTTTACCTCTTTTCATCCTAATCTTTTCAACTAGTGAGATGTTGTATTTAATTTCTTTCCTTATTTGGCTCAAATGGCCAAATGTCCCTAAAAGATCTTGATACCTTAAGTTGAGTACCTCAAACATCATGCCTCTAAAGTTAACAAAAATTAAGAGAAATTCCAATAGATAAATTTTATTCAAATGATTCATTTCTTTTGCTATTACAACTTTGGCAAAGATTCCCTCTTAACTTGCTAACATTTGCCCCTCTTCTCTTACCTTAGACAATATTCCTAATTGTTTCAGATGATCGGTCAATTTTTCATATGGTAGCAAAAGACTTTCAACATTAGGCACTAAAGATTATCCTTCATGTCTTAGGGAAGGATTGTCTTTGTACATGGACCTACTGCTGGTTGGATAATCTTTGAATCTATAAAGTCTTGAACCTTACTCTTCAATCTTCAGTAGTTTTCAATTGAGTGACCTATTTAACCCATATGATAGTCACATTATGTGTTTGGGTCATAATTCCTTAGCTTATAGTTTAGTTTAGGGGTTTGATAGGATATGATCCCAACTTCCTTTAACTTAATAAAGGCTTGAGCTATCGAGAACTTGAATAGAGTAAATTGCTTTCCATGACCTTAGACTTATATTTTCTTACTTGGTGGGTTTGGATTAGCTTTTTTCTTTTTAGCCCCTCATTGTTACCGAAGCTCATTAATTCCCTCTGAGTTTAAAGCAGTGGTGTTTTCTCAAGAGGAGTCACGAGTTAGAATCTTTTCAATATAAGGCCTATGGTCATTTCCAAGTCTATGATCCTTTCTTCATAGGACGCAACCTTTTGTTGAATGATAAGCTTCTTCCCTATAGCTTTTTGACCTCAAAAGCTATTAGCCTTTACACCTCAATTTCAACTCAAGTTCAATCTTTCAAGTCTTCCTCTTGTAGATGACTGGCTTTCTTTAAATCATGGACTAGTTGCTCAAAAGGCATTAGTATTTCTTCCAAACCTTGAACCATTTTGATTTCATCTAAGTTCAACATGTTAATAGTATATCCTGAATTGTAAATAAAATCTAGTTAGATTTCCCCTACATCTATTATGTCTTAGCTCTTATTTTTTAGCTACTAACAGTATTTGTAGCATGTCCCTATTAACCTATGTGGTATTCACATTGTGCATTTAGATCGTATTTTATTAGCTTGTATCTTTGCATCAGATCTTTAGGATATAATAAACTATCTCTACTTAGATGATAAAAAACTTGTGATAATGGGACAAGGATTTAAGTGAATTTCCTTTTAGGTATCTTTAGGCCTTTATTGCATTTTGTGGGCTTTGATATTATAGCATTTATGGTTGGCTCAGAATCTAATGGGGCTAGTCTTTTTCTTGTCAGCTTCCTCATTTTGATGGTTTCCTTAACTTTGTTGCCAGCAACTACTATATCTCTAAAATTAGACACAATGCTACTAATCAAATGCTCATAATATGGTTCATCTAATGTCTTAATGAACACAAAGGTGAGATCTTTCTCTAGGAAAGGAGTAGTGACTTGGACTACCATGCCCCTCCATTTTTGGGCATATTCTTTAGAGGTTTCTTTGTTACTTTTGTTCATTCCATGAAGATCCCATATTGAAGGGGCTATATCCATGTTGAACTTATCCCATGTATCGATCTCATTTAGATCTAGTTGGCTATACCAAGTTAGTGCAGGGCCAATCAGATTGTCTTAGAAAGTTTGGATCAACAGCTGCTTATGTTTGATATAACAAGCCATCTTGTATAAATATAACCTTATGTGAAGCTTAGGGCATCTAGTCCCATCATATTTTTCAAAGTTTGGTACTTTGAATTTTTTTTTTTTTTTTTGGATAAGCATCTATGTCATTTGTAGCAATGCTGGTGATTTGATTAGACCCTTCATGATCTCTCATCTTGTAAAAAAATTGCTGGAATAATTTTCTCTACTTCCTTTTGTTTGTTTTCGAATTCCTTTTTTGGGTCCTAAGTATTAAGGCCTATGTTAATTGTTGTGTTGTGCCTAATTCCTTCATGAAGTGGATTTTCAATTGTCTCTTCAAGGTAAGCCTTTGAATGCCCCTCTTATGATGGTTGGAGGGCCTTGAAAAGATCGATAGCTTTGATAAGAAATTGGATTTGTTCAACCATCCTCTTCATAGTTTGTTCTAGAGTAGATATATTTAAGTCGGTAGAGGTGTCAGTGCTACTGTTGTAGTTTTTATTGTCACTAGCCATTATAAGCCTTGGTCACCTAGAGGTAGGAATCCTGGGAGAATCTGTTCCTATTAGTAATTCTTTCTTTTCTCTTCTTTTTTATTTAAAATTAACTTGAAAATTAAAAGAAAAAGCACTTAGACATTGATTGAAGTTAGTAATTGCAACTCAAAGATCCTAAGGAGTTAGAGATGAGTGGAATAACCAATATTTACAGGGGGATGAGAATGGGATGATTATTCTTTATTTACATGACAATTGATTTTTTTTTTTCTTTAGATTGTATGTTGGAAAGGACATTAAGTAGAAGTGAGCTTTTAATGATTATTTTACAACGTAAAGGATTGAAATTTTATTTTTTGTTACCTAAGATGTTTGGAAAACATTATTTACAAATTCTAGTATTTATTTCTTATTTCTCTCTCTCTCTCTTTAATGCATTATTAAAAGGAACCGAAGTTAAAAAGAGATCAAATGGCTCATGAAGAAAAATATCATTTATTATTATTACTCATGAGCTTGACAATTATTTCTAGATCTATTAATAAGATTGAATATTCTTAATCTAATCTTACAGTTGTGCTCCTAATTGTCACAACATTTATAGTGCCTGCTCAAGGACACCTTTGGTTTGTTTAGCTTGGGCCAAGAGAGTCTACATATTTAATTCTGCCCCCCTGGCTCTTTCTCTCCAATAATTCACCTTTGTTTTAAGTAGCTGGACACAAGCATTGGGTATGCTTGGCATATTGTTGACTTCTTGCTCATTGCCTTACAAATTGATTGCCATTGATCTAAATAACCACTACAAGAATTTTGACGTTTCGTGACGTTTAATAAACATCACCCAAAATTAAATAAAAATTACAAAAGACATTTAATAATATTTATTAAATGTTACAAATAGACGTTACTAAAAGTTTGTTACAAAAAGTATTTGGTGACATTTAAAAGGTAAACGTCACCAAAGCCATAAACGTCACCAATAAATTGATAATAGTAACGTTTAAACATCACCAATAAGAGACATTTAGTAACGTTTGAACATTACTAAAAGTATATAATTTGATGCCAAAATTCATTTTTTTTAGTAATGTTTAAACATTACAAAAATGTGAAACAATGGTAACATTTAAACACCACAAAAAAGCTTTAAATGTTACTAATAAGCATTTTTTGTAACATTTAAATACTGCAATTAACTATTATTTAATAATGTTTAAGCGTAACTAAAATGTTTTTGGTAACATTTAAACGTCACAAAAAATGATTATTATAATGATATGATAAATCTATTTATAAATGTAACAACTTAAACCTATAATAAAATAGTATGCAATAAAATAATAAAAGTGAAAAAAGTGACATTTGCATATATGCTTATAATTGTCCATTTCCATCATCAACTACACTTGACAAAAGTAGACATGAACATATCCCAAACAATATTATCCAAAGTTTACAAAACTTAATAGTAAAATAAACTCTCTATTGATGGCCTACTATTGCCCAAATTGATAATCAACTTCCAAAAAGTAACCATACAATAAACTGTAATTCATAATCTAGCTATTCTATTGCTCAGTCTGATTATCATCTATCAAAAAGTCACTAACAAAATAAACCATCCTTCACAAATTACTTTCTTCCCCACTTTCATCACCCTCTTCAAAAAGGTTAGAACCAAAATAAACTCCCTTTCACAAGCTATCCTCTTTGCTACTTTCACTATCATCATGACGATTAGGGGAAATCGTAGAAGGCATAATAAACTCCCCATTGCTTGGAGATCCTATCACATAAATGTATAAAAGGTGTAAGATAACTTAATTAATATAACGATGCAGTAAACACGATTGTAACATTTAATAATTCATTTGAATTAGGTGAGAAGTCCGAAAGAAACCTTTGCAAAACTTAAAATACACTATTCAGCTACAAGAAGATAAAAATGTAGTAAAAAACTAATCTTATGGAAAAAGAGAGATATATTACTATACATGAAAAATAGAAGACTCCATCAACTACAAATATCATTACTTCTTAAATAATAGAAATGTCAACATCATCCAAAACAATAGGATTATAAGTTAACTAAATCTTTATGAAGAAAAAACTTAGTGAAACAACATAACAACTAAGACACCATTCCAAAAATAAAATAAGCCTTGGAGAAAAATTGAAAAAAATGAACTTTAAATTAGGCCAAATTAGAAGATGTACCTTATCTTCTTAAGCTCGTTGTAAATTTTTTAATTCTTCAAATTGAACATCTCACTTTTTGCACCATTGTTTCTCCACTTCAAGTTCTTCCCGCAATCTTTTGTTTCCATCATTTTTTGACACCCGATTTTGCATTGATTTTCCTATAGCTGGTGGTCCATAACCACTACCAGGATGGTAATCTATTCTAGAATTTGCATTCATATATTGATCAACAATCTCTGAAGTAGACTTTGGTGTGCCTGAGCTTTGTGACTCTTTAAACAATTGAACCATTTGAGCTTATATTATTAATAATAAGGATAAATGTTAAAAACATTCCACCCCATAGTATATTCTAACTATGTAATGTAAAAAATGTATTCTTTATACTAACATAATCATCTGCCCTATGTGGATATTTTACATAGTTGCATGCATACTTTCCATTCATTGATTTTTTTTTTGTTAGTCAAAATAAGAAATAAATTATTGAAATCATTTTCTAATATTACAAAGAAGTATTGTTTAATGAGAACTTACCTTTTCTTGTGGATCATCTGATTCTAGCATATTCATCTCTTCCAAGGCCTCATGATTCCACATATCTATGACCATTTTCTAATCCTCATCACTGCAAGTCCTTAGTCATGCATTATCACCCTCCTTTTTCCATTTTTTGTGAACATCACATCGGAATTTCCTATGGAGACGTCCCATCCATCTATCAGCCTCATTGAATTTATTTGGATCACTCATAATATCGTCAATATTAAGTTGATTCTGCAAAGAAAAGTTTTAGTCATGACAATTGAAAACAGAGAATAATTTTCATATCGTACTTGATTGATATAAAGACCTCCTAACCTATACTCTTACCCAAGCCCACCTCTTCTCTGATACTGGAAGTGTTCTCCAATCACCCTTAAGATATAGTGGCAATAAGTCCCTACAAGCTTTCCCAATCTCATATGTTAATTTAGCTAACTAGTCTCTTGTAATTGGACGACTTGTGGAAGCATCAAACTCTATTACCATCCTACCCTTCCATCTATTGTTCTCTTTCTCTAGTGCTTGTCCTCTATATATACCTCTCCTATTGCAATGTGATGATGTGCTAACATTAACTAAAATAGAAGGAAATACTTTTTAGTAATGGTTACTAACTTTTATGTAACAAGTTATATGAACAATTAAACTACGCACAATTACCTAAGCCTGGAATAAAAGTAGGTGGATAGCTATCCGATGGATTTATATTTATATGGTTGTTAGGGATGACATCAGTATACATCGAGGGAGCATCTGCTACAACTGAATCACGAGCCAAGGAATTCATAGCATCTTTAGTATCTTGAGGCGATGGATGTTGCTCTACTAGAGGTAATGGATGTTGCTCTTCCTCAACATCTTGAGAATTTAATGGTGTATTGAGAATGGGTCGAGCCTTTCATACAGTCCTTCCTCCCCTTCTTTATCTAACCTTTTGTCTTCTAGCCATGATAATCCTACAGTAAAAACATGACACAAAGATGAAATGAACAGTTGATGTGATTCCATAGGATTATAAAATGAAAAATAAAATTAAGACTCAAAAAAGATAAAGTAACATTGTATTTAACTTAATTATGTTTATTAGGCAAGATCCGGTAGCATGGTGATGACACAAATATCATTAGAGTAGCATCTAATTCACATGAATATAATTAAAATACTCACAATCCTCATCACTAATATTGTAATCCATAAGTGTTTCATCGACTTCATCATCTTCATCTTCATAATAATCAAAATCATCATCTTGTTGTGTGTCATTTAAAACTTGGATAACCCTCTCTACATCTCCAACAATAGTCTCAAGGTATACATCTGTTCTCAACAACACATCTATATCACAATCAATTATAGGAGACATTAGATTTCCTTAATCCCCATCTTGCAAGAGTAGACCGTCTATATTTTCATTGCATAAATGAGTTTCCACATCACCAGATAAATTTATAGTACCAATAAGATAACTTATGTCATAAATATGACAATGCTCAAAGTGCTGCACCACATGCCAATCATTGCCTAGTTTCAAGTCTTCTAGGTAATATATTTGTTTAGCTTGTGATGCCAACACATATGGATCACTCTCATACCATGTACGCGTTATGTTGATACTTTTGAATCCATTATCAACTCTTACATTGCGATGGTGCTCATTGGTGTCCTACCACTTACACTTAAATAAGAAAACCTGTTTATTTCGAATATAAGAAAACTCATATATATATATATATATACATATATATATATGGCCACACAGTTGATAAATGTTCTAATGTTCTAAAACTCATATATATATATATATATGGCCACACAGCTGACAAATGTTCTAATGTTCTAAATCAAAATATGGTATCAGAGCCAATTCTTAATGTTCTAAATCAGATGATCATGTGCGCGAATACTAACAGAAGTATTCAGGGCATATCTGATTTCCAAATTGCTGTACTTTTAATTTCCGAGTTCACTGGACAATTAAAAGGTTAGTGGGATAACTATCTCACTGAAGAACAGCGAATGAACATTTTAACTTCAGTTAAAAGAAATGAATTTGGAGTTAAAATACTTAATGAACAAAATGAACCAATCCAAGATGTTGTTAATACATTAATGTTTTGTATTAGCTTACATTTCATAGGAGATCCTTCTCACATTCGTGATAAGAACTTAGATCTCTTATCCAATATGAAATGCAAGTCTTTGGGCGAATTCCGCCAATACAAAGACATATTCCTCCAAAGGATATTGATGCGAGATGACTGAAATCAGTCCTTCTGGAAGGAAAAATTTCTAGCTGGTTTACCAAACCTCATAGGTGAACAAGTTAGGTCCAAAATTCGTGAGGAATTTAATGGAGAAATTCCTTACAACAATCTTTCTTATGGTGAGTTAACGTCTTATGTTTATAAGATAGGAACTCAAATGTGTAACACAATTCGACTGCATAAGCAATTAAAGAAAGAAAAACAATTGAAAAGGCAAAGCCTTGGAGAATTCTATCAGCAGTATGATCCATCCTTTGTCTTTGACAATTCTAAATGCATAGATTGTAAAAGGAAAACAAAGAAAAAATCTTCTAAAAAAAAAGATAAGAAGAAGAAATTTTCTAAAAAATTCCGAAAACAGTCTAAAGATAATGAAAACCCTAAAAGGAAATATTCTAAAAAGAATAAAAAACCTTTTAAGGCAATTAGATGTTATCTGTGTAAAAAATTTTGCCACACAGCTGACAAATGCAAGATTGGGAAAAAACTTAACTCTCTCGATCTCGATAAAAATCAACTAGAAGAAATCCTTAGAATATTCGAAGGATATTCTTCTTCATAACCTTCTTCGTCAAGAGAAGAAAGACTCCAATGTAATGATCTTGAATCATCCTCAGAGGAAGATTTAATCAATGTCTTAACTAAGGAAGAAGAAGAATTTCTCCTTAAGTTAGATTCTATGTCCGACTCACAGAAATTGAGATGGTTGGAAGGAGCCAAACCTACTTCCTCAATTTCTAACAATTTGACATATAACCTTAATGAAGTCCTTAACCGAAGCAAATCTAAAGGTCCTAAGCCAATTACGCTTGGTGATCTTCAAAGGGAAATCAATTCCCAAAAAGAAGAAATCAAAGAATTAAAATTGATGCAACATAAGTTGTAGCAAGAATTCTTTGAGTTCAAAATGTCCAGAATAAAATATTCAGATGAAGAAGCCGAATATGGAAGTTCTTCCTCCAATGAAGTACTTGGGAAAGAAGTCAACCCAAAATACTTAATGCAACTAGTGGAGGTTACCACTAGAAAATGGGTAATTCCGATTACCATTAAGATAAATGACGAATTTATCTTAGAAACTACTGCTCTATTTGATACTGGTGCAGATTTGAATTGCATTAGAGAGGGATTAATTCCCACAAAAATATTTTGAAAAAACAACTCAATCTCTGAGCTCTGCTTCCGGTAACAAATTAAACATTAGTTTCAAATTACCCAATGCAGAAGTTGTTAAAGAAAATGTTTCCTACAATACTAGCTTCATTCTAGTTAAGAACCTGAAGCAAAATGTCATCTTAAGAACACCCTTTATCAACTTAATCCAACCTTTCCAGGTTACCAATGATGGAATTGAAACAAATCATTACGGACAAGTTATCTGTTTTAACTTTGTTTCAAAACCTAAAACTAAAATGATTGATATGCTCAAACAGAACTCAGTTTCTGAGTTAAAGTGTTTGATTAAAGCCAAGGAGGACCATCTATCCTTCTTAAATGATGATTTGGAACTTCACAGGATCAAAAACCAAATCAAAAGAAATCCTGTTAAGGAAAGGATTTCTAAATTAGAAAGTGAGATCAAAAACACCATCTGCTCCACTCTTCCTAATGCTTTCTGGGATAGGAAATCGCACTCAGTCGGATTACCTTATGAAGGTAACTTCGATGAGAAAAACATTCCTACGAAGGCTAGACCTTCGCAAATGAACAGCAGTGTTTTAGAACACTATAAGAAAGAAATCAATGACCTGTTAGCTAAGAAGCTTATTCGCAAATCCAAATCACCTTGGAGCTGCTCTACTTTTTACGTTAACAAAAATGCAGAAATTGAAAGAGGTGTACCAAGATTGGTAATAAATTATAAACCTCTTAACAATGTTCTTAAATGGATTAGGTACCTAATACCTAACAAGAAAGACCTTCTTGGCAGAATACATAATGCCAAAGTATTCTCCAAGTTCAATATGAAATCTGGATTTTAGCAGATCCAGATCAAAGAGTCTGATAGGTATAAAACGGCATTCACTGTCCCTTTTGGACAATACGAATGGAATGTCATGCCTTTCGGATTAAAAAATGCACCCTTTGAATTCCAGAGGATAATGAACGAAATCTTTAGTGATTTAGATTTCGTAATTGTCTACATAGATGATGTATTGATCTTTTCTCTAGATATAGATCGGCATCTTAGACATGTCAGAACTTTCATTTGGAAAGTTAGACACAATGGCCTTGTAGTATCACCTTCTAAGATATCTTTATTTCAAACTCGGATTAGATTCTTAAGATTTGATATTCATAATGGAATAATTACACCAATTAAGAGATCCATAGAATTTGCCTCTTAGTTTCCTGATAGAATTCTGGATAAAACCCAACTCTAGCGATTCTTAGGTAGCTTAAATTACGTAGCAGATTTCTTTAGGAATCCCAATGTCTTATGTAAGCCTTTACATAATAGGCTTAAAAAGAATCCACCAGAATGGTCTGATGAACACATAGAAGTAGTCAGACAAATCAAGTAAAGGATTAAGGAAATCCCTTGCATTCACTTAGCAGATCCATCCCTACCTAAAATAGTAGAGACTGATGCATCTGATATAGGATTTGGTGGAATCCTAAAACAAAAATCCATTAATTGCAATGAGAATGTTGTCCAGTATATGTCTAAACACTGGAACCAATGTCAACTTAATTACTCCATAATTAAGAAAGAAATTTTAGCAATTTTTTTAACGATTTCCAAATTTCAAAGAGATTTGTTAAATCAAAAATTTCTTTTAAGAATTGACTGCTCTACAACCAAAAATGTTTTAGAGAAAGATGTTCATAATTTAGCTTCAAAACAGATTTTTGCCAGATGGCAAGCTATTTTATCTTGTTTTGATTTTGATATTCAACATATCAAAGGAACATCCAATTCTCTTCCTGACTTCTTGACCCGTGAATTCCTGTAGGGAGATGCCTCCCAAAGGAAAGGGAAAAGAGAAGGAAGTCCCCCGTAAGGGACTCACAAATGTTCGGTCGTGGCTTGCTGCTACGGCTCCAAAACCTAATGCACCATTGGTGATCAAAGAACGTGATGAGGAATCAACTGCCTCATCCAGACTAATGACCAGACAACCCGTTGAGGGAAATGCGAGTTTAAACACCAATGTGGTAATAACGCCTGAGTTAATCAAGGCTATTACCAATGCTTTAGGTTCTAAGTCTCCTATAAAAGACCATAATAAGATGATTAAAAAATCATCTACCAATGTTCATGTTATTGAGGTAGCGTCTTCTTCAAAGGCATTAGTCCCTCAAAATGTTTTGCAAAAATGGTACACAAAAGGCATTTTCAAGTATGTCTTCTTAGTAGAGAAAGGGATGCATGAAAAGGATCCTTTTGATTTTTCCAGGAAAATATTTCCTGAAAATGTTTTTTATGTTCCGTATGATCCATTGAAAAATATGGATTTTTACGAAAAAATTCTGGTTGATACAGGTTCTGTGTCAATCAAACATTTTCAAAACAATGGAGTAATTTCTTACTCAACCACCAGAATTCACAAGGTCATCAACCTATGTGATTGGCCTGGCAAAACTTTTAGTAAACAGAAGCTCAGCTTCAACCCTCTAGGTCCTATGGAACCACACTTAGCTACTTATAATGATTTTTATTATAAGCAAGCTTGATTCAATGCTTTTCTAAGAATGAATCAGAAAAGGTCACACACATGGCTGATCTTTTTTTATAAATGTTCAACAAAAAATTTGCCCAACTGGTTTGCACACCGATGGGATGAATATGGGGCAATTGAAGAAATTGTCCATGAAAATGCTAGAAAAGGATATTATCTTTTTCTAAAAATGTATGAGCCTAATGAGCATGAATACATGTTCAGCAAAACCATGTTATACTATATGCATATAGGTATTTCATGGGTAATGGCATGGACTTCCGGTTATAAACCGGATAAATGCACCCAGACGCCTATTCTCATCAGACAATTTAAAGTCAAATGGTGGGATGGCTTCAAACTATAGGACAAGGTAACGGAGTCAGCAATCGACAAATGGTTGACAAAGCAGAAACACCTTGCCCAAGGCACAATTCAAACCCCATTTCTCCACGACAAGGGTTTCCTAATGTCAAACAAGGCCAAGACGCAGAATTCAGAAGAAATGAAGAAAGTTCTGGAGACTGCCCTAGCACAATTAAAGAAGTCTGAAGATGAGATGCGAACAAATGAAGATGCTTCTTCCTCTTCAACATCAGACGGACTGCAAAGCAATGAGGATGACTGCTATGGTATCAACTTAAGAAGTCCATAGGATCAAATGTAAGTGTTTTATTACACTTGTAACAAAATACATAGAATAAAATACAGTATTGAATACTGTATAATTTTTTATATTTACTCTGTAATTATATGAAATAATGATGTATGTATTCCTCCATCATCCACAGAACAATTACTCAATGGGTCATCCCCAAAGCCAGAATAGTCAAACCATCATTTACGGTTTGAAAGACAAGTGGTACTTTTCCACCGAAAATTCTCTGGGAATTACGGTTGAAACAATAATATTCCCAACAAAGTACTGTACACTATAGTAAAAAGTACTTTTATTGTAGAAACAGTAAAAATTTGGGATTATAAAAGGCAGATGCTATCTCATTTAGGGCATCAGTTTTTTATCAACCCGTTCAGAACAACCAACAATTCTCTGAACACAAACACACGAAGCTTTTCTTTTTCTTCTACTAACCCCTCTTCTCCTCTACCTCTGGCACCAGACCTTTGGCCAATTCTTATCCACTCTCTTTCCTATCCATTCTCTCTCTCTCCCTCTCTCAAACACTAACCAAGAGTCGTCTACTATGGTTGATGAACCATAAGCCTTAAGTACGCAGACATACTTAGGTATATCCTCTTCCTCCTTTCGTCACTAACCTTCGACTAATCTTCTTCCATCCTTTCTGTCTTTCCACTTCTCTCTTTCGTATCCCCTTTCTTCTTTAATTTATTGTTTGTTTCTGTCTGTAAACAATGTTGTAATGTTCCTTTTTAAGGATTAATGAAGTAAATATTTGTTTATTTACTTGTTTTAAGATCAACACCCCACTAGCCTTGGCTCTACCGCCTGTGGTGGTTAAGATCTTTGCAATTTAAATTATTTAATTTAAAGAACAATACCCCACTAGCCTTGGCTCTGCTGCCTGTAGTGGTTAGTTCCTTTGCAATTTACTTTCTGCAATTTATTTATTGCTTTTCCTCTCCTCGGCTAGTTTTACCGCCTTTAGAGAATTGCAATTTATTTATTGCGCAATTGGTAGTTAGATATACCAAAAGTATATCAGCTAGAAACTATACTCTGCTGGCTACTGGCTCTAAGGGGGACTCGGTCCTCGTGAGTATAGACCCATCAACAATGCCACATACTTTGGTATTTTAATTTCCGCAATGCTTACTCTGCTTTTCTTTTGCTTCACTGCACTTTAATTTTATTTTGTTCTAATTTACTCATCTCTTACCTAAGCTATTGACTAGTTTCCAGCTAGGCTAGGCAGCCGTAAATCCTAGTTTTAGCAACTGGTACCACTCATCCGTGAGTGCCCCCTAATCGATCTTGTGGTCTCTATGGTATCATAGCCAAGGGGGGAGAATATAGTTAGGTTTGAATAATGTGTGGCCATATATATATATATGGCCAATATATATATCAGTTAAAATACCATAAAACTCCATTGACAAATGCATGTCTCCTTGGTTTCCTTCTATAAGTACTCTACTATTTTGGGTCTTCTTTTGACTATCAAAATCGAAAGTGTGATACTGAATGCCGTTATATATTAATTTGTTGTATCTCTTGAAAAACGAGTCAGGTCCAACTGATAATGCATATAAGGCAATTTCAACCGGATCAAAACTTTCGTATAATGTGCTCATCTACAACAATATCAAGCAACTTAACAACATAATTCATTTACAAGAAGTTCTCTTGAGTAATTGTAACATTTACCTTTTTCATGAACCATTAACCAAATTTCTATTTATGGTGTTGATCAATGTCATCATCATATTGTGCACGTAAGATACTTATATGTTCCCTATAACACACAATGAAATTTAATTGCAAACATATTTTCCATTATTCCCATAGTTCAAAATACAGCAATCCATGCTTACTTTAAATAAGGTTGAACCTCGAAACAATTATTAATGATATACCACTTTGCTACTTCTACCTCTTCGTCTAATAAGGCCACATATGTGGAAGAAGAAATAAAACCAACCCTATTTCTAAAGACATCTATGCCACCTTCCTCCATGGTATCACAATTCCTATCAGGATGATTGAAAATTGTCTCAACACCTTGTAAGTAGAGTGAGCACCATGTCAAGCATTCATGTACAATGTAAGCTTCTGCTATGAAGCCCTCTAGAAAAGCCTTGTTTCTAGCAAACTCCTTAAGAGAGCCAAGTATCTAAATTTAACACACAAAAAATGAATTATGAAGGGTTGACTAACACTTATAAAAGATTACATTCTACTTATATACTCATACCTTTCTATGGGCATCGATATGCAACAATTCCAGCAAGCAATAGTTCGTTAGGCAAGTGTACAGCTAAATGCACCATCACATCAAAGAAGGCAGGAGGAAAGATCAATTCCAATTTGCACAATATGGTAACAATATCACTTTGCATTTGCTTTACCTCATTGACATTGAGAATCCGCTTGCATACCTTCTCAAAAAATGAACTAAGTTCGGCTATAACCATCGCAACATCATTCGACAACATGCTACGAACACCCACAGGTAACAACCTTTAAAGCATCACATGGCAATCATGGCTCTTCATCCTAGAAAGCTTTATGCTCGACTCATTCACACACCTACCAATATGTGATGTAACTCCTTTAGGTAAGCTAACACCCTTTAAGAATTGATAGAATCTTCTCCTTTCTGTAGGACTTAATGTATAACTAGCAAATGGCATTGAATACTTGTCATTACCTTGCTTCACCAAATGTAATTCCTTCCTAATACCAAGATCCTCCATATCAAGTCTAGCCTTGTAGGTGTCCTTTGTTTTGCCATCAATCTCAAGTATAGTACAATAACATTGTCACATATATTCTTCTCAATGTGCATGACATCTAAATTATGTCGCAACATTAGCTTTGACCAATATGGAAGTTGAAAGAATATTGAACTTTTTTTCCAATTAAGGTCTTCAGGACAATGAACCCTTCTAACCTTCTTTAGATGCTTACCCATGCACACATCACTTATGAATTGCAATTGGTGGACAATTTCCTCACTAGAATATTCTTGTAGAGTTTCACATGTGTCATGATTTCCATCAAATTTTAAGCTACATCTCCATCTATGGTCCTTAAGAAGCCACATTCTATGACCAATGTATCTAATCTTTCCATTGAGCCTCCTTGATGGTGTTTGATCTTAGCATACTAGATAAGCATGATACCCCTTCGTGCTCTACCCTGATAGGTTTCCATACGCTGGAAAGTCATTTATAGTCCACATTAAGGCTACACACATGTTAAATGTTGTCTTCGAAAATGCATCATATGTGTGCAACCCATTATCCCAAAGATCCCTCAACTCATTAATCAATGGTTGTAAGTAAATGTCAATCTCATTGCTAGGTGCCTTGGGTCCTGGAATCAACATTGACATCCTTAAGTACTCTTTCTTCATACACATCCAAGGAGGCAAGTTATATGCCAAAAGCACAACCATCCACATACTATATGATTGACTCATATTCCCAAATGGATTAAAACCATCGCTAGCTAGCCCCAATCTAACATTGAGAGCATCCATTACAAACTCAGGAAACTCAATGTTGAAATTCATCTAAGCTAACCCATATGCAGGATGACTCATTACATTTTCCCTTCTCTTATGCTCCTCCTTATGCCAACGCATTTTCTGGGCAATTTTAGAATTCATGAAAAGGCGTTGCAACCTAGGCTTTATAAGAAAGTAACGTAAAACTTTATGAGGAATGGCTTTCCCAACTCCACTACATACCTTATACCTCGTAGT
The DNA here is from genome assembly GCA_037954665.1 of Laguncularia racemosa. Taxonomy (NCBI): domain Eukaryota; kingdom Viridiplantae; phylum Streptophyta; class Magnoliopsida; order Myrtales; family Combretaceae; genus Laguncularia; species Laguncularia racemosa. The sequence continues at coordinate 6,501,486 of JBBMOL010000009.1, read as the reverse complement.
ACCATAAGTAGGACACTACTTTAAATGCTCATTATCACCCAAAAATAAGCAACAATCATATTTACATACATGAATTTAATGACAACCCATGCTTAACCTATGCAAGTACCTATTTTCAAAATAATAAGACTTAGGAAGAGACTCGCCATTGAGGATTGCATCTTGTAGAAGTTGAAGAAGCATGTCGAAGGACTTGTTGCTCCACTTATTGTACACCTTCAAGTGGAGAAGCTTCACTATAAATTCAAACTTAGATAACTTGCATCCTGAATAATGCTCCTCTTGTGAGTCAACTCTTAGCCCATCTAGAAAATCCCATGGAACATCAATACCACCTCTAGGGGATGATTCTTCATCTTCATTGTTGATGAAGGCTTCCACATCTTCTAGCATCTCATCAAGTCCACCTTTGTCATCATATCCCACCCCTAGACATTCCTCCTCCATTGGTGGTCCTGCTTCCCATTCTCTATCTCGCCTCCTACCTCGATCTACTAGAGGTAATTGAATACTCAACTCCTCTCCATGATAAATCTAACACTGGTAGGTTATATCTACCCCATCTACAAGTAGGTAAGCTTTGATTACATGTAGAGGATGCAACTTATCATTCAAGCATTTCCTACATGGACAATTTATTCTTGCATTCACCCCATACTTCAAGCGCACATACATAAAAAGTACTCCACACCATGTTGATACTCCTCAAACTTGATGTCTGCAGTCATCCAACTCTTGTCCATGCTTATAAGAATATGACTCCAAAAGAACATATAAAACTATGACACCTGAAAATGGGCAAATAAAGAATGAGAATAGAGTGATATTCTAGCATTTAATCATTCCATTAAATATCTATACTGTTCTTCTCTCATCTTGTTTTCTCTCTAGAGTCTACAACTTTGGGTTTCACCAACATTCTCTATTGGGACTAATTATTCAAGGAACTTATTTATATAAAATTACAATAAAATGTTTTAACAATTTTGTCTAACATCTAGATTAGCCTTTATTTTCTTTTTTCCTAAATACACACATGAATCAAAGTTTTATTTGTTAGCTTTGGAGTTTGACGGCCTATGCATGTTATGTTATTAAAACTATTAATGTATGCCAACATTTAGAAAGAGTTATTTGATGTTTTTCTACCCAATGAGTGTGCTGGTAGATTTCATCATAAATTATATCCTGGTATTATTGCTATTGCATTATAAGCTAATTTCAATATCAACTCCTTGTAAAGTATATATTCCAATGCCATCTTGCACATCTCAAAGTGCTAACATGAAGGCATAGATGTATGATGAAGACATTATTTAAGACATATTAACTTACTTGAGGAAACTTTCAAAGGAGGCAATGTGTACTACTGATAGTTGGAGTAGAGAGGAGAGGCTTGATGACGTCGTATATGATTGCTCTGTTCTGGTCTACGATGGAGGGCAAGTGCTCTATTTTGCTTAATGATGAAAGGGCTTTGCTATGTTGCTTTGTTTTGATTCTTCAATCAATTGGAAATGAAAGTGACCATACAAGTCAAAAAATCATGTAATGAGGAACCACATGCATGAATAGGTACTGCAAAATTAAACTGATGATAGACGAAATCACGTCTTTGCATTCTTCAGAACATTCCCCAAAGTGAATGATGGAGTAAACATGAAATTAAATTAACTTCTTAAATTAGAAAAGAAAAATGAAACCATATAATTATGTATATGGAAAGTGTTCTAATCAAGCTAAACAAAGTAAAAGACAAACACAAGTAACATCCTTCTTGAGGCAAGCGGTTGAGGTAGAGCGACCAGATGGATTGCTTTTTCTAGATTCCAAAATATTTTTAGCATAGGAAGAAACCTATTATCTTGTCACCATGAATCATGTATTATGATTTGAGAATTTCAACCATAGTTTTAGTAAGATATTCAACATAGTAAAAAGATTATCTTACTCATTAGATTTATAGAAAGGTTAAAGGACCTTGCTAGCTACAACTAAGAAAATACCTACTAACTTAACATATGCAAGGTTTTCATAAGATCATAGAACTACATGAATCGGTTACCTTAAAGAAAATTTTTGAAATAGATTATGATCTAGGATAAAAGATGATATTATGGATTGAAAACTTGCTAATAACACAATACCTTAGTCTAAAGCAAAAAAAGATACATCTAGATAAAGGGTAGCAAGCTCTTACTCTAAGTGTTAATGCACAGTTTCAAGAACTAGAGCCAAAGACAACATGTTCTCTAAGCAGGAGCAGATAAGTTTCATGCACAATGGTGTCATGGCAAGCTAATCAATTAACCAATAAAGTATGTATCATATCCAATATCCAAAGGACTACGACTCCCTTAAGTGTGAAAGTTCTGTTCAACTATGTGGAAAAACCTTGTTTCTTCCTTAACTAAACAAATAATACTTCACTTAGATTAGGACCCAATTAAGTATGTTACCTGGGATGGAATTCATTACACAGAAGTAGTAAATCAATTTGTTTCATCTCAAATACTCACTGGAAGATATTCTGATCCACTTTTGTGGACAAAATGCCTTTCCTTCTAAAGCTAAAATTCTAAACCAGAATGTGATTTACAGGATGAAGCAATTGATTCATTTTTCTTGATTTGCTTGCATATTAACATACATGTAAGCCACACAAGCACAATAAAAGCAACATGCCATTCATCATAGTAACATAGAGGGAAGTGTATCATTTTACACTTTTCATAATTAGAGGGTGCAACAAATAATTCTTGAAATTTCTGCTATCAAGAAATCAATTAGCTCTTGACTACTCCATTCTCATGTTGATTGGATGTGCAATAATCATTTCACCCATAAGGTGTGGAATAACAAGTTGCCGGGATATTTATTCCTTATCATTTTTTAGGTCTATTAGAAACATGGTTGTCAAAATCGCGTTTCAACTCGTACAATTCCATGTTTTTATGAGTTTACATATACAATCCCAATTAACTCGCATACAAAATCAGAAAGGATCAAAATCGGAGTAAAATCGCGATTTTGAACAGTAAAATCGTTCAAAATCGCGATTCTACACGTTTCTACTGATTCTACACAATTATCCAATTGCAGGCTTAAATCCATTCAGATCGGATCCAAGCCCAACCCAGCCCAACCCAATCGGCAACCTAGCACATCCTTTGCAATTTCCGGCTTGGCCTTGCTGCTGCTACTGTTCGTGTACGTTGAAGAGAGAGAGAGACAGTGAGAGACAAACGAGACGAGACAGTGAAACACGACGACGATGACGAGAGAGGAGAAGTGAGCTAGCGATCCTTCGGTCCACATCCACTTCCACACTGAGCAGTGAGCTGATTTTATACATGATACTATTAGAACAAAGAACACCGAGCAGCGAGCCAGCGATCGTTCTTGCAGCAGGCTACCCGCCACCGAATTGAGATCCATCTTCATAGACGCGAGTTTTGTGTTAGGTATGACTTGTATAACTATACTTGTACTTGTACAGTTGTAATGTAGTGTATCATGGGAATTTTTATACTTGTGAGTTGTGATTGTGAATGGGTATTTGAATGGGTTGATGGCTTTTAAGGCCGTGCCTTCAACCGTGTACTCAATCGTGTGTACTTCTGTGTATTTTCCAAGCTCAACACATGGCCGTGCCTTCAACCGTGTGTACTTCTGTGTATTTTCCAAGCTCAACATACGGTCGTACCTTCAACCGTGTGTACTTCTGTGTATTTTCCAAGCTCAACACACGGCCGTGCCTTCAACCGTGTGTGCTTCTATGGGCGTGTTTCCTTGACACACGGCTGTGCTCTTCCCCTGTTCCTTCCAAAAAGCATTTTTCTTCGTGCTTTCTTATCTTATCCGATCTCAATCCAAGTTGGTATCCCATCCAAATGTATTATGTGCTTAAATATCAATGAAGCCAATTCCAGAGAAACTTAATCCTTCATACAAGTTGTATTTGAAGGGTTTAGGTTGAGCATGTGGTGTGCTAAGTTATATTGTTATAATTTGGAAATGGGATTATATTACTTAGTTATAAATTTATAATATACTCATTTTTCTAGCTTTATGGAATGTAAAGCTTGTTACCCCTTATGTTTTGCTTTCCTTTTCTTGATGATGATTTAAAGAAAACCTTTATAGTTATTTTTCTTGCTATCTCTTCTAGTTGTAAATTGTAATTAGTAATTACTTGTTACATCTTACATGAGCATGAGCATGAGCATGAGCAATTTACTTTATATATGTAATTTGTGAATATGTAATAGTACTTTATAGTTTATAGTTTCTAGTTTTCTACTTTCTACCATAGCTCTCTTTACTCCTTTTTTTCTTTTTTTTTTTCTTACAGGATTTTAAGTATCGATTGAGTTAAAATGTCATCTTCCAAATCATCTAGAGAGAGTTTGAAAAGAAAGAATTCACTTGGAAGTAGATCTGATGTAGGTTGGGGGCATGGAATTGATGTAGACAACAATGGGAAAAAAAGTTAAATGTAAGTATTGTAATAAAGTTGTTAGTGGAGGCATTTACAGATTCAAGAATCACTTGGGGTGTACACGTAAAGATGTAGAGCCATGCACCAGTGTCCCAGATGATGTAAAAAATGAAATGTTAACAATGTTGCTAAAAGCGGCAAAATTATCAGAAATGAAGAGAAAGCAAATTCATGGCATTGAAGATTCTAATGATGCTGATGATGAAGTGGAGCAAATAGGGATAAACAAAAAAGAAAGGAATTGCATGGACTTCTTTCTGAAAAAAAAAATTGTGAAAGTGGAACACGAGTAATGCAAGGTACAATTAACCAATTCATGAAGAAAGATTTGAGAGAAGAATATAGCCAACAAATTGCTCGTTTTTTCTATACTAGTGCAATTCCATTTAATTGTGTCAAAAATCCAGAGTTTGTGAAGATGCTTCAAGTGGTTGGTCAATATGGATGTGGGCTTAAACCTCCTTCTTATCATGAGCTAAGGGTGACTTGTTTGAAGAAAGAAGTAGCTCGAACAATGAAATTACTTAATGACTACAAAGCTGAATGGAGAAAAACAGGTTGCTCTATTATGTCTGATGCATGGACTGATAGAAAGAGGCGTTCCATATGCAATTTCTTGGTTAATAGCCCTAAAGGAACGGTCCTCTTATCATCTATAGATGCTTCTGATGTATCCAAGACAACCGACAAAGTTTTGGCAATGTTAGATGATATTGTGGAGAAGGTTGGAGAGGAAAATGTTGTACAAGTTATTACAGATTATGCTGCAAATTATAAAGCAGGAGGAGAAAAATTGATGGAGAAGAGAAAATGCTTATATTAGACACCTTGTGCTGCACATTGCATCGATTTGATCTCGGAAGACTTTGAGAAGAATTTGAAGATCCATCAGGGGATAATTGCAAAAGGAAGGCGAATTACTATATATATTTATTCCAGGACTATACTTATCTCAATTTTGAGAAGATACACTAAAGGGAGGGACTTGATTAAACCTGATGCAACTCGTTTTGCCACTTCGTATTTGACATTAGGTTGCCTTTGTGAGTTGAAAACTACATTGATGATGATGTTCACTTCTAGTCATTGGAAATCATGTATGTATTCGACCACAAGTGATGGTAAGCGGATTCAACAAGTGGTTTTGGATAGTAGGTTTTGGAAGAATATTATTGTTTGCCTTAAAGCTGCATTTCCCTTGATTAAGTGCTTAGATTAGTGGATTCTGATGATCAACCAGCTATGGGTTTCATTTATCCAGAAATGGATCGTGCTAAGCAGAAAATTAAAGCAAACTTCAACAATGTGAAGAAAAGGTAATATCGTAACTTGTTAGCTATATATATATATTTTTTTTCTTTAGTGCTAATTTTAAAGTTTCATTTCTAAATTGAAATCATATTTATTTAATGTAGTTATGAAGCTATCTTCAAGATTATTGACAAGAGATGGGAGCTTCAACTTCATAGACCATTGCATGCTATAGCTTATTATTTGAATCCCCGTTATCATTATAGTGATGATTTTAAAGTTCATGCCGATGTTAAGATTGGATTATATGGTTGCATAGAGCGTATGGTTTCTAATCCAACAGAAAGGTGTAAGATTGATATGCAGCTTGAAATATTTAAGGATGCTAAGGGACTATTTGGCATTGAAGCTGCAAGGTTACCAAGAAACAAAAAAGCTCCAGCTAAATGGTGGGATTCATATGGAGATGAATGCCCAGAACTACAAAAGTTTGCTATTCGTATTTTAAGTTTGACTTGTAGTTCTTCAGGTTGTGAGCGAAATTGGAGTGCATTTGAAATTGTACGATACAAATAGTTCTTTTATTCAATTTTATATATTATTACTTATTAAGATTATGAATCTTATAAAGTTATGTATAACCTTTTCATTTTCAGGTCCATACCAAAAGGAGGAATAGGCTGCATCAACAAAAGATGAATGATTTAGTCTTTGTAATGCATAACTTGAAATTAAGAAATAGGAAAGAAAGATGCATCGCTGACACTGATACTTCTACTTTCACTGTTGAAGATCTTTCATCTGATGATGAATGGATAGTTGAAGAAGAAAATGTGTTTGACTCATCAAATGAGAATGAAGGTCAAGGTGTGTTGCATATCTTTCCAAGTCTAGGGGATGAAGATAAAGATGATGCGGAGGAGGATGAAATTGGTGCTTATGTTAATTTGGAGGGTCCTGTCAGTAATTCCCTAATCCCAAATGATTTGGACCTTCATGTATTGATAATGTTGAAGTTGAAATGCAAATAGGAACTTCAAAAATTTTGGAATTAGAGGATATGGAAATCATTGGTAGCAGTACACCTCATGATGATGTTGACATTGATGAAGAAGAAGATGATGAAGATGCAAATGATGATGATGATATGGATGAGAGAGATGGTGGAAATTGTGATGATTTATTTTAGTTCTTGTTTTGTAATATGATTTATGATTTCATAACTTTTATTGAGACTTTTAGTTGATTATTTTTATGGTTGATTATTTATATTATACAACTTATGCTTCATTATCTATATTATGACTTTTATTATGATTTGTGATCCAATTCTATACTGAAATTTTTAATTTATATTATCTATTATATTTTTTAATGACTACTGTAAGTAAATTTTTAATATTTAAAGGTTATTTTATAAAGGTTGTAAAAACTTATGTTTCTACGTTCTGATTCTACGGACCCCCTGGCGATTCTACATAAAATCGCGATTTTGACAAACTTGATTAGAAACATTATATATTTGAAAACATATTAAAGGGAAAAGTAAGTAAATTTTGCTACTGATGATCAAAAAGCCACGTAGCCTTCTACTGGACATGTCTCTCATCGTTATCCTATATGACAATCTTTTTACAATATGTAGAAGTACATTCTTTTGCTTCCAAAATGCAGCCATAACATTTTAAGAACAAAAAGAATATTGCTCACTTTTTGGAGACATAAGCATAGTATTGAGCCATGGGAACAACAAAAGCAATGACCAATAAACCTCCAACTACAAGACTGAACTATGTGTTGGGATGGATGATGCGCTATGTCTACCTCTACACCAAGGCTATTGAAAATTTTCTTTTAGACTGGAAGTTTAGGAGTTTTTAGAGAAAAGACAGGTTTGCCCCATTTCATTCATTTTTTCCTATACAAGTATGAGCCCAATAGGCAATTACATAGATGATAACTGCTGACTTGTAATCCCTCACCCTTAATGCCACTACCCTAGAACAGTACATCATGCATATGAAAAGAACTACCCATTATGTATTAGACACACACTGACTCGACAACATGGAGACGCATAAACACATATCTGAACATGATAACATTGACTAGTAAATAAACAGCAACAACTAGTTAGATAGTTAGACAACTATCCTATCTAGCTAACTTGTTTCCTTCATCAACTACACAATTGGAAAAGGGTGGTAAGGTAACCCCTTTATTAACACATGTTGCCTTGCTGAGGAAATATAAGGAGTACAAATCAATCATGAATCTATCTTTCTCTTTGCTGAAGTTCTCATCTACCTCATTGTATATGGTCCTATCATGTTGGATAGGGTTATGGCTTATTCTTATACTTCCCACTCTTTGGATGTTCAAATCATCTAGGATGATCTTTACTTATAACAACTCACAAAGCCCTTATGCCATACATCTAAGCTTGGAATCTACTAGAACGTCTTGTTTTTCACTTTACCAAGTGATTAAATTTCCCTTGAGATAAGTACAATATCCTAACATCAATTTCCTATCTACCATAAACCTAGCATAGTCTGCATCAATATACACCACCACAATAAACTCATTCCCCTTCCCAAACATCAAACCCTCACCCTAACAATAGCAAGTTCACATAAATTAGATAGCAAAATATAGTACAATACATAATGGAATCATTTCCATACTTACACCAACATGGCTGATACTATCCATAATCATATGAAGTACCTTGAATAAACAATGAGATTTTTTTTTTAAGAAAAAAAAAACAAAAATTTGTGTGTTTACACAATGGAGGAATCAAACTCAAGTCTCTCGTTTAGTGCATATGTATGTTTTCCAATCAAGTTGTTAGCTTATGTCTCGGTCTTGTAATGCAAATAAATTGTATTTATTCCTTTTTTATTAGTTTTTTAAATTAAAAAAAAAAACTAAAAAAAAGAATGAGCAAAAATGGGGTGTCTATAGTCCACAATATAGCTTTTGAAAAACTCCATCATATTTTCACTAAATTTTCTCTTTTATATGAATCTATTTGATTTCTATTAGATATATGAAAGCAAAAGAGAGAAAATAAAAAATAAAAAATAAAAAATAAAATAAAATAAATGTTTGTAGAATTAGAAAGTACAATTATGTTATGAAGAATTGGAAAATTGCGGTTGCTTAATAACCAAGTGGCTCTTTGATTGCTAGAAAAGTCCCCTACTAAGCCATATGCACTTAATTCTAGAAACTTGCGATTGGGATGGTTATTGATTTAGATTTATTAACAGCCTATCGTTTGAAATTATAAAAAAATTAAAAAAAGAAAAGAAAAATCACAAACATTACTTTGTTTTGACCCTTTTATAAATTTGTGTTTTGATTTTTGCTAAACGGATGACTGTATTATTTTATTATTTTTCAATGCTATTCAAGGGACATGTGTTGCTGTATAATTAGTCCAAATAATTAATTTAATAGAGTAATATTATAAAGTATAATTAATTAAATGATATAATAAAAATTATAAAAAAGAAATGAAAAAGTCGAAAATTAGAAAAGGGGTAAAAATGGGTAAAACCCAAATAATCATCTTGCCTTATGATGCATGAATAAACTGAAACTAAACAAGTGCTTTCACTTGATTTAGTCTTTGAAGCTGTGTAGATATCATTCAATCCAAATATTTGATGATTTTGTCACTTGGAGAGGTTGAAATTTTTGTTTTTCAACTGATATAACACGTGAAGGAAAGGCATGAATATAGATATAGGACCCAGTTTGACTTGGCCTTGAATTGGTCCAGACCTGCCAGTTTCAAGATAAAATAATAATAATAATTATTATTAAAACTGGCTTAAGGTCTTTCAGTTCTAAGTCGGCTCATATAAATTAATCCTTTTTTTTATTTATTTATATATAAATTGGCTTAGACTATTTAACCGATGGATCATTTACCGGATCGAATCAGCAAACCAATTCAAACCGATTTATTGATTCAGTCCGATCCATAACCCATCTCTACTTTAATATGTTACGGTGGTTTTGTGAAATGTGTGGAGAGAATATCAATCCCTCTTTGGTTTAAGACGGTGGTGTATTTATTCATTCAAGGATCTTCTGCACCATGGGTTTTAATTTTTATTTTGCAGCAAAAAGAAAACAGCAAACGTAAGATTCATTCGCCTTTGTCTCAGCATTCGGTTTTATTTGGATTGAAAGAAATGAAGTCAAACATAAAAACTTTAAAATTATAATTACAAAGATTGTTGAACAATTCATGGGAAATGTGAAGGATATTTATGTTACACAGCCATTTAGCCCTTGGGTTAATTGAAATGTTAAGCATGTAAGAAAGAAAAGGATAAAGAATCGTAACCTAATGTTTCTTTACAATTCCCTCAATCCATTTTTTTTTTCCCCAAACAAAACAAACTTTAAAGCATGATTATTGGAGTTGCTAACCTAGCTGGGCCAACGTTGCTTGGATCCCATATTTTATTTTCATTCCATTTTGAGACATTAAAGGTCTCTCACCTTATGAAGCAACTTGCTTTTTCCACTTCATTGGTGAATATTGGTCGCTTCACAACATTGTTAAAGTTGCTTTAATAAATGAGAATCATGGGGTTGCTTTGCTTTGCTTTGCAAAAGTTGCTCTGCCACCCTTGCCCATTTCTTTTGATTTTTCTCCGCAAAAGAAGCCAGATAATGTTAGGCAAGCTAGTTGAAAATTTGCAACGGCTGATTCTATCCATTATTTTTTATTTTTATAATGATAATATAGAATTCATAAAAGATTTAAAAAAATTACTAAATAATTTTAATAAAATAGAATTATTTAAAAATAAAATTACTTAAAATACCAATATGATACCCTAGTCACCTCTCTTAATATCTATTGATAAAAGCACCATACAACACTTGAAAAAGAAAATCCCTCCGAAAGAAATTAATGAAGAAAGAGAAAGAAGCTTTAGCGGACTTTTCAATGACAGCGTCGGATATATAGATAGGAAAGCGCGTTATCGGGTTTCACAGAAAACATAGGGTGTCAGGAATGTCATTGAATCCATTTATGTTCACCATGTCGTACTATTTCTCTAGTATCACATTTCTATGCTTCTTCTCTTTCTATACACACTCTATTTCAGCAGCGGCCAGGAAATGCAAGTTTGACCTGCTTCAATTGAGAAATCTAATTTTATAGAATAGGAAATCAGTTTATTGTAAAACAAGCATGGGCTTTCCTAGACCACCTAAGATTGCTTCCTGGAGCACAAGTACATCAGCTTGTTGCACCTGGAGTGGCGTCACATGCAATCCAAATACAGGAGACGTAATCAATGTTAATCTTGGCTGCAATCCACAAAGATCCAGTTCCATGTACTCTTCAAAGTTGCTATCCGTTAATCCCAGTGACAGGTTATCAAATAACTCTTCAGATATTTCTCCAGGTAAAACATCCACTAGTCCATCCCTGTTATTTCATGGCTTGAGTAAGCTGAGAGTACTTATTTTTTATGGATTAGACATGACCTCTGTTGATCCACGTCTCTTCACCAGTCTCATCTGCTTTACTAGTGCTTAGTCTTCATTCTTGTAAGTTGCGAGGCTATTTCCCTGACGTAGTTTTTCTTTTACCAAATCTCAAATGTCTGGATTTGTCTCATAATCTTGATCTCTACGGTCACTTACCGAGATCAAATTGGAGTAGTCCACTGGAGATTTTGGACCTGTCATCAACAAGTTTCTCTGGGGAATTGCTGGCAGAAATGGGCAATTTGAATTCCTTAAAAGTTTTGTGGCTTCGCGAATGTAACTTCATTGGATTGTTACATGCTTCGCTTGGTAATTTAACACAGCTCACTAGATTGGATCTGTCTGTAAAAAGCTTTGGATTGTGAGCAGTAACCAATAAATAGACACTTTTCAGACTTTCCATCAAGCTTGTGAAGTTGTTGAGAATTTAATAATGCATAAGCTATACAACAAAAAATTCTCAAATGACTCACCGATGGTTTTCTACCTTTCCAAGCTTCAAAAGGTGTTTGATTCATTACTACTCGAGTAGGAGAAATATTCAGCAAATAGACTGTAGTACTAATTGCCTCAGCCCAAAATTTATTTGGAAGGTTTCGACTTCTCAACATGCTTCTAGCCATTTCCCCTACAATTCGATTCTTTCACTCGGCAATCCCATTCTGCTCTGGTGTGTGAGGTGATGTTAGTTCCCTGTGAATACCATGAGCTTCACAAAATAAATTAAATTCATGAGATGTCACGGTTCAAGTCCATAAACAGCATTTTTTTTCTTCTCAATTTGCATTTATTTCTATATTGTTGAAGTATGATTATCTTTTTTTATTTTTACATGTTCTTCATAATAACTAAGAATATTAACTTTTATTCATCGTAAAATTACAATTAACTAAATAAATTTTTTTGAATTGCTATTTATTTATTACGAGAATAGTGATTAAAATTGTAAATATCGTAATTTTTTCATTATTATTAAGTGAATATTTTTTTTGTATAAATAATTTCCACCATTATATTCCTTTTCGGAGTTTTTTTCTTTGTAGTAATCATCCACACTCCTACTACCTTGTCTCAACATTTACAACCTTTGCATGAGTTCCCTGTGATAGTACCTAGGAACAAATCGCTTTCTCATCACAGCCTTAAGATCATGCCAGCTATCTATTGGATACTCAATGTTCCTCCTTCTATTGGTCACCAGTTGATCCCACCAAGAGATAGCATAATCTTGAAACTGGGTTACAGCCAACTTCACTTTTCTCTCCTCACTACATTGGTGACAATCAAAGAGCAGCTCTACCTTCTTCTCCCACTGCAAATAAGCCTTTGGATCAGACTTACCATGAAAGATGGGAAGTTCCAGTTTAATTCCACCCAATCCTCGATCTACATAATCATCATTCCCTGTACTTCTGCTAGCAGTGTAATGCTCATGTGTTCTTCCTCTTCCTCTACCAGCTCCTACTCCTCTTCCAATTCCTCTACCACCTCTTCGGCCCCTATTAACATCCAACACTGTACTATCTTCATACTCCTCCTCCGGATAGTCACTATCACCATCCACATCAACTGTCTGTGGAATAGGAATCTTACCTCCTCTATGCCCTTCTCTAGCACTAGGCTTCCTATTTCAACTGCCTATAACCTCAAGTTCATTCACCCCATAGACTCTCTCATCTTTATCAATACTTGAGTCATACGCCTAAACTCTGATTGTTGAGCCTCCTTCAACAGTTTCTCATCCACCGTTCTCTCCTCCTTACTCACACCAACACCTTTACCAGACATCTTATCCTGCAAAACTAACAAACGTTAATTAATAGTTTCCTAACAAGCACTCCCTCTCGTGTTTACACTCAACTGATGGGGTTGTACTCTCGTGTGTCACACAATCAAATCAGGTCTCACAGGTGTTCCTCACACCTCTCAAGCTTGCTCCTCGATGTTCTTAATCAAATCACACCTAGAAATAATCAAAAGAGAAGTGTATGACACAGTCACAATTAGTGTTTCCCAATATCCCTTGATGAATTTACACTATAATTCTGGAGTATTTGGTGTTTTCACAAAGTTAGGATCCAACAAAAACCACGAATTCAAAAACCCTATCAATCAATCAATATATATATACATCTTCTTCTTCTTCTTTTTTAATACGAATTTCTTGACGGACAAACCCTAAAATGATGGAAAGGTCACAACTTAACGAAAGAAACATAATAGAACATGTAAAGAACACAACTTTATATATTAAACGAAGATAAAATTAAAAAGTCGAATAAAGATCAATGAAAGATATAACTTGATCTAGAGCCAAAGCTCTGATACCAAATGATACTGGAACCACCGCAATTTTCAGAATTGAGATACACTTTGCATGAGGATTAGGGTTTTCCTAATTGTCATTAGACTCTTATCATTTTCAATCCCAAGAGTTGAAATTGTGGCGAGTGCAACACTTTGAAATTGTGAGTTACATCAATTTCATTTTGTTGTGATTTCTTTTCTTCTCTAGTGTGTAATATCTAGGGGTGAATTGAGATAGTTCTTGGTCAGATTTTTTATTGCATTTGTGATCAAGTATCTTGTTATAAGGTTGATTGTTTTAGTACTTGATATCATCATCTTCATTTGTGACGTGAATTGGAAATTGTAGGAAGAAGTTGAGATCATAGTTTTGATCTATTCCTCTTGATTTGATTCACGTGGATTTCACTTGTAATTGTTGTTATTTGGTGAAGATTACATATATGGATTGTTAATTGCATCATTTGACCTTCGAATTTTCATCACAATTCCATTAATGTCACACAATTTCTCGATTCCATTAGACCGATTTTAATTGTGAGTTGGGGTTTGTTTATTTAATTCATTTGCATATGCTTAGGCTTGGTTTTGAGCACATCAAGTTAGTTAAGTACTAATGTTCTCAATGTGTTGTTGGCCTTAGTGACATCACAAATTGGGTTAGTGTATTGAGAAGAAAATGGGAGGATGAAAAATAGAGTAGTCTAGTAATATATATGGGATAAACTAATACAAAGAGATAGAGATAAATTGTATGAAATTATTGTAGCCCATGCCCATTATCCAAACAATAGTGAGAAATTCCACTCTAATTGTAATGCAATGAGCCTCTAAATTGAGGTGTACATACACACACACACACACACACACACACACAACACATACATCTAGTTAGTTAAGTACTAATGTTCTCAATGTGTTGTTAGCCTTAGTGACATCATAAATTGGGTTTGTGTATTGAGAAGAAAATGGGAGGATGAAAAATAGAGTAGTCTAGTAATATATATGGGATAAACTAATACAAAGAGATAGAGATAAATTGTATGACATTATTATAGCCCATTATCAAAACAATAGTGAGAAATTCCACTCTAATTATAATGCAATGAGCCTCTAAATTGAGGTGTACACACACACACACACACACACACACACACACACACACACATACATTGAATCACTACTATATATTATGAAGGATTTCATTAGGAATTTAAGGATGTCTAGAACAACGTAAGCATGTTTGGTGTATAAGCCAACCTCATCAAATTGTATAATAGCATGTTTAGTGTCATGCCCGCAAATCTAGGGACGTAAAAAATTTGCCACATACTCATACTTGTTAAGGCTTAGAACAACTAAAACTCCTCAATATAAAAGTGAGCATCAATTTCTCCAATGTCTCGCATAGATATCTTCTAATTGATTATTTATAATATACAACTCCAAAACTCTCAAATGATTTAAATCCAAACTAATGTAATTAAATATAATCTATAATAACCTATTTTGTTAGAAGTCTCAATGCATTAATGTTGAACCTTTGCAATTACAATTATAACACCTAAAATTCTCCTATACCTAAAGAATTTTCCTTAACTAGGGTGAGCTAAAGCTTAATACATAATCACAAAAACGCATCAATATATATATATATATATAATGAAATCACACACATAGCGTGATCTAATGAAGCCAAATTTCCTAAAATCTACTCTATCTAGAAATGTCTTTTATTTTATTTTTGTTGTCTTTTATTATGTTTTAAAGTGAATTATTCTAAGAAAATGATTTTTTATTCTTTTTAAGGTTTCCCTAAATGGGTGCCTACGTACCTGCTATTTAGGATCAAACTTGTCGTAGTTCACTTTTCCCGAAAAACTTTAGTGTGTTAGTGATTTTTAATTGTGAAATCTCTTTTGATTTATGTTTTTACCATCTTAGTATTTTTCTAAAAAAAATTTAAGCCTAAGCTTGATAATTTGATTTTTTGAAAATAATATTTTAAGGAAAAACCAATTTTGGATTTATTTAAGAAAATGATTTTTCTAAGTGATAAAAATTTAATTTTTTTTCTGTTTTTCAACTTATTTCTACTATTAAAAATTTTTATTGGTTTTTATTAATTTTTATTAATTTTTTATCATTTTATTAACTTTTATGAATTTTCATAATTTTTATAATTTTTATTGAAAATTTTTCTCCTACATTTTTTATCTATCCTATTCTAAAATCTAAATTTTTATTATTATTCTTTTCTAATATTTTTATTATTTTCTTTATAAATTTTCACATTTTTATTATTTATGATTTTAATTATTATTTTTATTTTATTATTCATCCTAAATTAAATCCTAAAAAAAAATCTAAATTCCAACATTTTTTCTATTTTTGAATTATAAATAACAAATAAATAAATAAATAATTCGAAAAAATAAAATAACTAAATAAATGCATAAGAAATAAATAAAATAAATACAAAAAATCGAAAAATCCGACTTACCTGGATCCGAGTCGGTGCGCGAGTCGGGTCAGTCGGGCACGGCGGCTAGGGATGCTCGCCGATGGCATTCCGGCGACCTTTCGAAGCGGTTGAGGTGTCAATTCCTAAGTTTTTGAGGGTGAGGAACTCAACTGTGGTGGTGGTTTGCTTAAAAAATGCATCCTGGTGGCTGCTCGACGCTTGATCGATGGTCACGGGTGAAGAACTCCGGTGAGGCTTCAATTATCTCTCTTTTCTCACTTTTGATCCGTGATTCTGCCTCTCCCCTTCATCCCCTATTTATAGGTGCAAGAAATTGAGCTGGATAAGCTCGGATTTCCATCGATTGAGGCAAATCCGATTTGCAGTTAAAACCCATTTCTGATTTGTGCAAATCCATTGATTTGTTGCGATTTGATTCCAATTGGATGATGTTTATCTTATTTCCGTTGAAGATCTGTTGGATTTGTGCAAAAAATCGAATCAAAACGGCCGAAATTCAGATTTTTCTCCTCACTGGCGATCTCGGACGGAGGTTGAAGATGATCACGTGCCCGCGCGCATGTGTTCCCTCCAGCCAATTGGTTGCTAACACATGTTCCAGGTAGAGAAAAAATTTGCAAAATGCGGATTCTGCTTCCCCTAGGTTTCGAACTCCTGATCGAGCCCTCCCGCGTGCGAACCAGACCAAGTTTCGGACCAACTAGGCTAGCCCACTTTCGCGATTTTATTATTTTCGCAATTTGCATATATGCAATGCGATTTTTTTTATTTTTTGTATTTTTTTAAATTTCAAAAATTTGTGAAAATTATTTAACCCTTTTTATTGCTATTTCTGCAATTATTTTCTAAAATTGATATATTTTTCCTATTTTTGCTAAATTAGAGAAAAAAATGGAAAAAACTGGAAATTAATTATTGTTAATTCTTATTGATCATTAAGACAAAAATGAGGTGTTTACAGCTGCTCCTCTTTATAGTAAAGTTTGAAAAACATAACTTTAAAGACAATAAAGACGCCATTTTTAGCCTCTTGACTAAATAGATAACGCCTTGGTTTGGCTGGTTATCTGTAATTGAGTCTTTAGTAGGAAAATGCTCCATGAGCTAATAATCCCACGAGTATTTTATGATGGTTGGTATTGCTTAGGAAACAACTTAACAATCTAGAGTAATGTATCATCCAAAAAAGTGCTCTATAGGCCGACTAATTGGCGATAGGAACAATCTCAAGAATTGTTTAGGAGTGTGTTATTGTAAGTGGAATATCTAATGATAGGAAGCGTCTTATCGGACTAGGAACCTTGAAGAGAAGATTGTCTTAGGAAGTGCTCTTATGAGCTGGCTACCTATTAACAGAAGTGTCTGACTAGACTAGCGACTGTTTGAAGAGAAATACTTCGAAGAGTGCTCTTATGAGCTGACTAATCGGTTATCGACAATTTGAAAAGTGCTCCTACGAGTTGACTAATTGATAGAGTTGAAAAGTGCTCCTTTGAGCTAACTAATCGATGGATTCGAAAAGTGCTCCTCTAAGCTAACTGATCGATAGATTCAAAAAGTGCTCCTTTGAGTTAACTGATCGATAGATTCGAAAAGTGCTCCTCTGAGCTAACTAATCGATGGATTCGAAAAGTGCTCTTCTAAGCTAACTGATCGATAGATTTGAAAAGTTCTCATCTGAGCTAACTTCAAGAAAAGGTGTCTAGGAAAGTGTCCTTTTGTGAGCTAACTAACCTATAGCGAGAGGACATGCCTCAAAAAGATGCTCCTATGGGCTGACATTTTTGAAGGAGTGTTTGGGAAAATGCCCCATTGTGAGTTGACTAACCTATAGCAGGAAGTGTCTTCTTAGACTCGCGACCCTGGGGAAGCAATGTTTCAAAAGGTACCTCTACAAGCTGACCTTAAGAAGAGATATTTAGGGAAGTGCCCCCATTGTGGGCTGACTAACCTATGGGGAGAAATGTCTAAAAAAGTGCCCTTATTGGCTAACCCTAAGAGAGAATGTTTAGGGAAGTGCCCCAATGTGGGCTGACTAACTCATAACAAAATGTCTCGAAAGGTATCCCTATGGGCTAACGCTGAGAGATGAAGTTTAAAAAAGTGCCCCTCTATGGTCTAACTAACCTATGACAAGAAGAAATGTCTCGAAAGGTGCCCTTATAGGCTGACCTTAAGAGAGGATATTTAGGAAAACGTCTCATTACGGGCTAACTAACCTTTTCAAGGGGATGTTTAGACAAGTGTCCTATTGCGGACCGACTAATCTTATGCTTTTAAACATGCTTCTACTGACCGGGTTAAATGATTTGATGTTTTCATGATATATGGATGATAGTTATTTATATGTTTGCCAATTTATCGTGGATAGCAACCAAACAATCGAACCTTCGTGCTGGTTTGCTCCTGCTTCGCTTACTCTTGCTTTGACATGGGGTTAAAGATCTTGATGTGCTTCCTTTCTTGTGTGCATGGCTCTTTAGACGGTAGTGTTATCCTACTAATGCACCAGGTTTTAATGCTCAAAAGTAGATAAAATTATATTACAAAATTTATTGAGATATATTATCGTTTTAGTGTTTATCATTCATTGGTGAAGTGATGAGTAATGTGTTTAGGAATGTTTATTGTAATTGGTTGGTTGGAATTATTGACCATTTAGAGACATTAACTTTGCTTGTAAAAAATGAAAACTGGACTTAACAAAATTTGTTTTGAATATTGGCTTTCATAGACATCGGCAAAATTTCAATTCCCTTGCCTAAAGATAGTATATCTTAATAGCATCTGTATTAATGGGGTCTCTTAGTTCTGGACCATCCATTTGAGTCAATATCAGAGCACATCCTGACAATATATTCTTCACTACATAGGGACCCTCATAGTTCGGGGTAAATTTCCCTCTAGAATCTTGAGCATTCGGGAGAACTTTCCTTAGCACCAAATCTCCTTCTTTGAAGCATCGAGGCTTTATTTTTTTGTTAAATGCTTGGGCCATCCTCTGTTGGTAACACTGGCCGTGACATAATGCAGTGAGTCTTTTTTCATCAATCAAATTTAGTTGATCAAGCCTCTTCTTTACCCAGTCTGATTTAGTTAATTGAGTTTCTGACAAAATTTTGAATGATGGTATTTCGACCTCGACTGGTAGCACTGCCTCAGTACCATACACCAATGAATATGGGGTGGCCCCAGTAGATGTTCTTATTGAAGTCCTATAAGCCGTGAGAGCAAACGGCAACATCTTATGCCAATCTTTGTAAGTAGTTGTCATTTTTTCGATGATCTTTTTGATATTCTTGTTAGCTGCTTCTACTGCCCCGTTCATCTGAGGTCGGTAAGGAGTTAAATTTCTGTGGTTTATGTGGAATTGTTGACATAAACCTGTCATCGACTTGTTATTAAGATTGGTACCGTTGTTGGTGATGATGGACTCAGAAACTCCATATCGAGCTATTATGTCCCTTTTCAAGAAACAAACTATTACCCCTTTGTGACATTGGTATATGATGAAGTTTCTACCCACTTGGTGAAGTAATCAATTGCCACTAATATAAACCTATGGCCATTGGATGCCGTCGGAGTGATTAGGTCGATTATGTCGATTCCCTACATGGAGAAAGGCCATGGTGCTGACAATGAGTGCAACTCGTTGGGCGGAGCATTTACTCGGTTTGCATACACTTGACACAAATGACAGTGCTTGACATATTTTATGCAATCTGATTCCATGGTTAACCAATAGTATCCTAACCTCATGATTTTTCGGGCCAACATGTGGCCGTTCATATGAGGTCCACATACCCCTTCATGTACTTCTTTCATTAGTTCGCATGCTTCATTTTTGTCCACACATCTTAGCAAGGTGGTATCAGACGATCTTTTGTAAAGTATAGACCCACTTAATAAGAAATGAATTGCTAACCTTCTGAGTGTTCTCTAGTCATTCTTGCTAGCCATTTCGGGGTATTTGCTTTCTTGGAGAAAAGTTTTGATGTCGTGATACCGGGGCTTGTCATCTTGTGCTTTTTCAATTGCTAAATAGTAGGCGGGCCGATTTTCGATGTCTATTTTCAACGGTTGGACTTCGGCTCCCCCTGTTATCTAAATCATAGATGCTAGTGTGGCGAGTGCATCTGCAAACTGATTCTGAGTTCTTAGGACGTATGTGAAAGTGATTGCCTTGAATTCTTCTATTAGCTCTATCAAATGTTGATGGTATGGTACCAGCTTAGGGTCTTTAGTCTTATATTCCCCTCTTGTCTATAATATGATAAGTGATGAATCTCTGTATACTTCTAATTCGCGGATTTCCATGTGGTAAGCCATTTTGAGGTCGAGGATGCATGCCTCATATTCCGCGATGTTATTAGTATATGGAAATGTGAGCCTTATTGCTGAAGGGAATTGTGTTCCATCTGGGGATATCAACACTGCCCCGATCCCATAACTGAATACATTGGCAGCTCCATCCAAGATCATTTTCCACTTAGGGTTCTACTCTATTCTACAGTCTTTTACTGGTGTATCTTCCACTGTTAATGTATTTTCATTAAGGAATTGAGCTTGTAGCTCTTGGGAATTTCCCTCGACAGGGTGTTCTACCAATTGGTCGGTTAAAGATTTCCCTTTCATCGAGTTTTGATTTGTGTATGTGATATCAAACTCCGATAAGAGCATTTGCCATTTAGAGATTCTCCCTATTAAAACGAGCTTCTCTGCCAAGTATTTTAGGGGATCATGTCTTTTCAGTAGCTCAATATGATAGTAAAGGGTGTATTGCCTTAACCGATGCATGACCCAAATCAGAGCACAACAAGTCCTCTCTACTTTTGAATACCTTTGTTCCCCGTCTGTAAATTTCTTGCTTAGGTAACATATGGAACGCTCTCTTCCCTCTTCATCTTTCTGCCCCAGCACGCATCCCATGGATTCGGGGAGTATCGTGAGGTATAAGAATAAGGGCTTCCCTTGCTTCGGGACTATCAAGACTGGAGGTTTTATGAGATAGTCTTTGATCGTCCTGAATGCTTCTTCACATTCATCGTCCCATTCTATTGCAGCATTCTTTTTTAATAGACGGAATAGTGGTCGGCACTTATCTGTGAGCTGTGAGATAAAACGAGCTATGTAATTTAACCTTCCCAGCAAACCTCATACTTCTTTGACAGTGCGTGGGGAAAGTAGCTCTAGTATAGATTTTACTTTGTCAGGGTTGATTTTAATGCCTTCCCGGCTTATGACGAACCTTAACAACTTGCCCATTGTGACCCCAAAAGTGCACTTCTCCGGATTTAACTTGAGCTAGAATTTTCTCAATCGCTTGAACAACTTCCTCGGGATATTTGTATGGCTCTCTTCTTTTTTAAACTTGGCTATCATGTCGTCAACGTATACTTTGACTTCTCGATGCATCATGTCATGAAGTATCGCGACCATGCTCTCTGATACGTTGCCCCAATGTTTTTCAAGCCGAAGAGAATGACTTTGTAACAAAAAAGTCCCCCATGTTGTGATGAAAGTTATCTTGGTTTTATCTTCTTCAGCCATTTTTATTTGATTATATCTTGAGAAACCATCCATAAATGAGAAAAGATGGTTTCCTGTAGTGTTGTCCACTAGAACATCAATGTGAGGTAAGGGGAAGTTATCTTTTGGTGTTGTTTGGTTTAAGTCCTAGAAGTCTATGCATACGCGTACTTTTCCATTCTTTTTCATAACAGGGTCTATATTCGCTACCCATCCTGGGTAATCGGACACTTCAATGAACCCTACTTCTAGCAGTTTCTTGACTTCCTCTTTGATCATTAGTAAGATGTCAGGCTTAATTCTTCTCAATTTATGTTTTCTAGGTTTGACATCTTTCCTTGTAGGAAGCCTATAAACCACTATTGATTGGTCTAGTCCTAACATGTCACTATATGACCAGGCGAACACATCTGCATATTTAGTTAACAGCTCGGTGATCTCACTTTTTTTGCTCGGCACTTAAACTAGTCCCGATCTTGAGGTTTTTAGGTTTTTCAACACTTCCCAGATTTACTATCTCCACTAGCTCGTCAATTGAAATTCCGCTTTGTTCATGTTTTTGCTAATTTTCTTGTATTATTTCGTGGTCAAGGATATCACCTCCAACAACTGACCCAACAGCATTGGGATCAATATCAGTGTTTTTATTTTCTACCTACGCAAAATGTCCCTGATGTTCAATGGTAGGAGATCTGGGTGAAGTACAATGAAAGCAGATATATATAAGTAAGACAAACTGTAATTTATTGAATTATGTAAAGAAGTCTCAATAAAAATCATTTAATAATTATTCCCTATCCTTGAGTTGACCTAGAGCTATCAATAGGATAATAGAACCAATTATTGAGAGTTGGATGCTGTTTGGATGTGCGAGGGGTTGGGCTCCCATTGCTGATGTCATCTTCGCTTATCCTTGGCTCTTGAATGGTAGTTGCTTGTCTGAAGGATTGTTAGAGGGGTGGAATGCGCATCGGGGTGTGGCTTAGTTCTCTTTCTTCCTGCCTCTGACACCTCTGGCTTGTGCTTCTTCACGGGTTGTAGGAACGTCCCCTAGTCCAAACGTCCTTTGCTGCCCCTCCTTAAATTGATGGCCTTCCTTGCTGGTCACCACATTCACCTCGTTGAATATCTGGAGACCAAGGTCTTTGGAACCGTCCTCCTCTTTTAGTGGGTGGTCTTTCTTCTCAAAATCGGGCCCCCATCCGCTAAGTAGCCTATATACAGTTGGGGTATAAGAATAGTTCACTAGGTACTCAAATCTCCCATGTGATTCTCCCAAGGTGCCGACTGTTGGGTCTCTGGCTAACCATCTCTTTTTTATATGTGACTTGGGGGTTTTCTCTGGAGCTTGACGGGAATGCCTTTTCTGTTGGTCCGTTGCCTTTTGCTTGGAGGATTCTTTAGGAGCCGACTCTTCAGATGTGATCATATTGATGGTGGGCTTATGATTAGGCACCAAATTAGTGTTGACATTGGGTGTTGGGGTGTTAACAAAATCCAGCTGCACAATCCCGGCGTCGATTACATCCTGGATTTTGTGTCGGAGCCTCTAGCATCTATTTGTAGAATGCCCCTCTTGGCCCATATGATAGTCACATTTAAAGCTTGAGTCAAAGTTTTTGGGCTTATATCGGTCGTTTGGGATTTCGAAGCTGATCAAATTATCCGCCCGCAGCTGAGCAAAGACCTGGCTGAGTGGGATCGGAATTGGAGTGAACTGTCTTAGGACCTTGGTAGCTTGGGCGTGATTTGCCGTGGAGTGCTGGGCTAGGGTACTCGTGGTCTGGAATGTTACACGAGTTCCAGCTTTGTCTGCTTTACTAGAGTTGACTGTGCTGATGGTAGACTCCTTAGCTCTGTTACCTCCCAAGGGCCTTTGTGATGGTGTGACCCTAGGAGGATCCATTGTTTGGAGTCTGCCTGTGGTGATGGCGCTTTTAATCCGGCACCCTGCAGCTACTACTTCTGCAAAACTGGATGAGGTCTGGCCCACCATATGTGAGAAGTAAGTCTTGTCTAGAGTGTTGATGAATATGGATGTCAACTCTTTCTCAGAAATTGGGGTTGCTACCCTGGTAGCTTGAGCTCTCCAACGCCGAGCATACTCTTTAAAAGGCTCAGCGTGTCTCTTTCGAAGACTCCCTAGATCAATCACTGAGGGGGGCGACTTCAATATTAAACTTGTATTGGTCATAAAATGCCCGAGCAAGCCTTTCCTAGTTGTTGACCTGATTGAAATCCAGGCGGGCATACTAGACTAATGCAAGACCTGTAAGGCTATCCTGGAATGCCTGGATCATCAGTTGGTCATATTGAGCTTGCTCATCTTCTGGGCATATAGCCTTGTGTGCATTTTGGGGCATCTAGTACCGTCATACTTCTCAAATTCCGGGGTCTTGAATTTATACCTCTTCCCCATATCTTGGCAGACCGGTGATTCCGGCTTGCTCAAAACCGTCAAGCCCCTCTATTGTTTTCATCTTGTTAGTTAGCTGTTGGAAGAGTCTTTTTTCCATCTCTTTCTGTCTCTCCTCCATCTCTTTTTTCAGAGGTTGGACCCTGGTTGATTCTCGGCTCATACTCAAAGGCCGGGTTAAGGTAGGAATTGATTTCCTCATATTTTAGAGGCTGCCCCTCTACTGCCTTTCCTTTTCTAGCCCCTGAATGTTCTTCTTAAGTCGGCTGGGTGGTGCGAAGGGGGCCAATGCTTTCAGTCAGGAGGTGTACTTGTGCAGCTAACTGCTGGACCGTTTGTTCTAGGGATACGATCCTAGAGTCTGAAGCAGTGTCAACACTTGTGTTATTGTGGTTGTCGCCACTGTTTGCCATTTTTGTTCTTAAACGTGTGCAAATTGGGCTTCTGGGAGGGTTCGATTGTTTGGGAACTATTTTGATACCTGGTACGCATTTTTTCTTTTTAGTATAATGTATGTAAATGTGATGCATGTGTCACACGGATGCTAAAATAAAAGGGGCCAACATTTGATTGATGATGTAATATTGAAACTTTATTTTTATTAATATTGGAAACTTTGGAGTTTGATACTTGAAAAAAAACGAAAGAGTACAATGATAATCTATTTCTTAGCTTTCTTAGTCTTTTGTTGTGGAAACTCAGGTTTCCCGTTGATGACGACTTCTAATTTCTTGACTCTGGCTTGGGTCTTCTCTAGCTGAGCTTCCAAGACTTTGTTTCTTTGGTCGGATTCCTTAAATCGACCTTTCCAAATGTCCTTTTTGTAAGCTGCAGCTTCAAAATATACTTCCATTCGAGCCCTGACTTGCTCTAGGTAGATTTTCAGCTCTAGATTTACCTTGTCTGGCTTAGGTTGGGTGACATCTGGGACCCGATATGCTCTTTCTCCTGTCTGATATAGCTGGTGGATCACGAACTCCTTAGTGGCTCAATGTTTGCCCACTTTGTTGTCCAGTTCTCCGAGGTCTACATTTGGGCTCTCGATTCGGGCTTCCCAAAGTGCTTTGGCCTCTGCCAGCTTAGCAAATTTCTCAGCTACTAATAAGTTCAGATCTTGGTATTCAAATGTGACTGTTTCCAGCGAGGGTCGATAAACTATGTCTTGAATAGTACCAAACTGGCGGACCACTGAGTTGGAATGATAACCTGTACATCCACTGATATCGATTACAGGCACGGCTTGAAAGTTACTGCAGGTTAAGATAACTTTGTCGCAGCAACTCCATCTGGCTGTCCACAATATATCGTCGGTACTGAAACTTTTAAGCACTTCTACCTAACTATGGCTGGTAAGGTCACCGGGCAGCTTTATCTTTTCTATGCATGAGTCCACGAGATCCACTTGTTGAGCCAAGGTTTTCCGAACCATGTTCAGCCCAAAACACTTGAGGTGGCTTACAAACCATATCAGGATAAGGTTGATACTTGAGCGGAGGATCCCGTGGCCTTTTTTCTTGACGAAGTTTAAGTTCCGGATCTGTTCAGCCAATAGAGCCGGGATGTAAGATTTTCCTTCTAGGAATTGGGCCACCAGTTCTGCGACTTGGTAGTGGACATAAGAAGTTCCGATGGGGAAGAGTATGGTGGCGAAGACTGTCAGGATGAAAGCACTCACTCTTCTTTGTCTATAAGTCTCGGGGTCCCTACACAATATGTCTTTCCCATCCCCATTATCTTCTCGAGCGATGAACCAAGCTTCCAACTCATCCATCCGTATGCAATATCCGTTACAGTCTGCTAAGGCCTTGTTGATTGCTGTTTTGTGGATACCCAGGAGTCTGCTGAAGATATCGGCTGGCTCGGCTTCAAGATCCTATATATAGACCTCGTTGGTTAGTGCTGGAGCTTGTAGCAGTTGGGTGTACTCTTCCAGGGTAGGAGTAATCTCATGTGGCTTGATGAAGAAAACCACGGGCTCTATTTCCCATAGATGGAGCATGGCCCGTGCCAAGGGCAAGTTCATCTCCATCTTCATCAATGAGAGGATGGGCCCTATTTTCTGCTGAATGAAGGCCTGCTCCTCTGGGTTGTATAAGGTGAACCAGTGGTCCAGTACCAATTTTGGGTCTAAAGGTTTGCATACTCGAATCTCTTTACGGAGGAGGCGGTTAACTGTGGAACTAGCCATCTATTACAATAGAAATTTCTAATTACAACCAGAACTATGATAACATTACACGGAAATGTATCTGAACTCCGTGAATAGAACAACAGCATTACATCATCAATCAGTTGTTAGCCCATGATGTTACGTATGCAAATAGGTAGGTTCTAATAGGTTCCCAAGCTTTATGGTCTCCTGCGTTCTCGGAGAAATGGATCTCATGCCATATCGAAACATTGGGTGGGGTAGTCTAATCGGTCCCGAACGGTGATCATATCACTTCGCCCGAAACCTACACAATGGCCCCCCATCTTAAGGTCCTAAGACAGCCCGAGTTTGACCGTATCTACTCACACAATCATATGCATGCAGACTCAACATCAAAAGTAAATAACTGACCTTAATCTTTAGCTAAATCCTTGAAAGGTTAGCAATAATATAACAATCAAAAGACATTTCTTAAAAAGGAGCAATTTGAGAAGATTCAGGTGGCTAGCCTACTAGAGAATGTCGTCCCTAGTGGAGTCGCCATCTTGTCGAGTCTAATTTTTTATTTCCCATTCCTAATTCGATCTATACTAGACCCTATGCTCATCTAGTGTAGATCATCAACTTGAGTTAGGAATTTCATTTTATTTTTGGAGTCGCCACCCAACTATGGTTGAGAAAAATTGAATTAGGACTAATTGAGCAGATTAATTATAATTTGGACCACTAGTCGTTGTGATTTCCTCTTTTCGTTTTTTTGTGAAAAGAGGAAAGGGGAAAACCAGAGTTTTTGAGTTCGAAAGCTAACCTATTAAAACCCTAAGGTTACCACCCTAATATCTTAAAATCTACTCTATCTAGAAATATCTTTTATTTTATTTTTGTTGTCTTTTATTGTGTTTTTAAGTGAATTATTATAAGAAAATTATTTTTTATTCTTTTTAAGGTTTCCCCAAATGGGTGCCTACGTACCTAATATTCAGGATCAAACTTGCCGTAGTTTGCTTTTCCTGAAAAACTTTAGTGTGTTAGTGATTTTTAATTATGAAATCTCTTTTGATTTATGTTTTTACCATCTTAGTATTTTTCTAAAAAAAATCTAAGCCTAAGATTGATAATTTGATTTTTTGAAAATAATATTTTAAGGAAAAACCAATTTTGGATTTATTTAAGAAAATGATTTTTTTTAAGTGATAAAAATTTCATTTTTTTTCTATTTTTCAACTTATATCTACTATTATAAAATTGTATTGGTTTTTATTAATTTTTATTAATTTTTTTATCATTTTTATTAACTTTTATGAATTTTCATAATTTTTATTATTTTTTATAATTTTTATTGAAAAATTTTCTCCTACATTTTTTATCTATCCAATTCTAAAATCTAAATTTTTATTATTATTCTTTTCTAATATTTTTATTATTTTCTTTATAAATTTTCACATTTTTATTATTTATGATTATAATTATTATTTTTATTTTATTATTCATCCTAAATTAAATCCTAAAAAAATAATCTAAATTCCAACATTTTTTCTATTTTTGAATTATAAATAAAAAATAAATAACTAAAGAAATTCTAAAAAATAAAATAACTAAATAAATACATAAGAAATAAATAAAATAAATACAAAAAAATCAGAAAATCCGACTTACCTGGTTCTAAGTCGGTACATGGGTCGGGTCCGGTCGATCGAGCACAACGGTTGGGGATGCTTGTTGACGGCATTCTGGCGGCCTTTTAAAGCGGTTGAGGTGTCGATTCCTAGGTTTTCGAGGGTGAGGAACTCAACTGCGGCGGTGGTTTGCTTCAAAAATGTTTCCTGGTAGCTGCTTGACGCTTGATCGGTGGTCGCGAGTGAAGAACTCCGGCGAGGCTTTGATTCTCTCTCTTTTCTCTCTTTTTCTAACTTTTGATCCGTGATTCTGCCTCCCCCCTTTATCCTCTATTTATAGGCGCAAGAAATCGAGGTGGATAAGCTCGGATTTCCATCGATTGAGGCAAATCGGATTTGCAGTTAAAACCCATCTCCAATTTGTGTAAATCCATTGATTTGTTGCGATTTGATTCCAATTGGATGATGTTTATCTTATTTAAGTTGAAGATTTGTTGGATTTGAGCAAAAAATCGAATCAAAATGGCCGAAATTCGGATTTTTCTCCTCGCCGGCGATCTCGAACGGAGGTTGAAGACGATCACGCGCTCGGCGCATGCATTCGCTCTAGCCAATCGGCTGCTGACATGTGTCCCAAGCAAAGAAAAAATTTGCAAAACATGGATTCTGCTTTCCCCGAGTTTTGAACCCCTGACCGAGCCCTCCCGCGCGCGCACCGGACCAAGTTTCAGACCAGCTGGGCTAGCCCACTTTCGCAATTTTATTATTTTCGCAATTTGCATATATGCAATGCGATTTTTTTTTTTGTATTTTTTGAAATTTCAAAAATTTGTGAAAATTATTTAACCCTTTTTATTGCCATTTCTGCAATTACTTTCCAAAATTAATGTATTTTTCCTATTTATTTTATTTTTTGAATATTTTTCCTATTTCTGCTAAATTAGAGAAAAAAATTGGAAATTAATTATTGTTGATTCTTATTGATCATTAGGGCAAAAATGGGGCGTTTATAGGTAACTTTGGGGTTAACTTGATTTATTCTAACTTAGGGATTAAAATTCTTACTATGGATTAACAACCCTTAATTACCCATTACTAACTAATTAAACTTTAATTATTTTTACCCTACCCACTTACCAACTTATTTTCACTAAAAAAACTAACTAGCAAATCCTAACTTATTATTTAAATACTTAACATAGCTAACCCATTACTAACTTATTATAATAAACTTGTAACTTTTTGTAACAAAATCTAACTTAATAAGGATGAATACATTTTTAGCCCTCAACGTTTAACAAATCTTGCAAAACCAGACTTTTTCTAATACAATTAAGTTTTCCATTAGATTTTACTACATGTTAGTGTTTGATTAATTGAAATAATTAATTTAATAAAACAATATAATTATATATAAAGTAAATAAGTGAAATAATAAAATATAAAAAAGGAAAAAATTAATTTAACCTATTACTTAATGTAACTAACCTATTACCAACTTATTATTTAATTAAATGATTATAACAAAATCTAACTTAATAAGGATGAACACATTTTTATTCCTTAACATTTCATAAACCTTGTAAAAGTAGACTTTTTTTTTAAAAAAAAAAAAACCACTATTAAGTTTTTTTTTAGTGTTTACCACATGTTAGCGTCTGATTGATCCAAATAATTAATTTAATTAAATGATATTAGTATATATATCATAAATAAGCAAAAAAAAAGAAAAAAGAAATCGATTACCTAAGGCTAAGACGTGGTTGGCTACCTTAGAGGTGTTGAGCAACCCACCCCCTCGGCCTGGTCTCCTAGACCATGTTTTCTCTAAGTGGATTACACCCCACATACATGGGTTGTTCAACCCATCATCTTTTCTTTTCTTTTCTTTTTTTGTCTTTTTTTTTTGTTTTTTCTTCTAAAAGAAGAGAAAAACTAAAGAAAACCCATTGGTGCTCTCAAGTGGATCACACAATAGGGTGGTGAACAACCTCCCAACATTATGGGTGGGTTGAAAAACCCACTTTTTTTAAGTGGATTGCAACCCATCTACATTATTGTGATGGTCAATTGTATTTATTTATTTTCATTTTATTCTTTTTTTTTACAATTTTTTATTTTTTAATATTTTATTATATTATTTGAAAGAATAATTTGGACCATTAATATATCACCATGTGTAAAGCAATAACGGAAAAAACTAGAAAAACTAGGACTAAAATAGAAAAAAAAATGTTTAGAACTTAAATTAAAAAATGACGAAAACCAAATGTTGAGAGCTAGAAATGTACCTTTCTCAACTTAGTATAACAAACTAATATTTTAACCCAATACTATCTATAATAAAACTAAATTCTTATTTTTAATTATTTTTTAATATTTAAGTTATTTAGTAGCCACTATCTATTATTAATTAGTTTGATTCGGTCTATTAAATTTTATTAATTAAGTTATCTATGGGTCATTAAATTTTTTTGATCTAATTTATCATGGGACGTTAACTTTTGTTAATTAAAATAATTAGGGCCATATAATTTTATATATGCCTATTAAATTTTATGAATTAGGTTAATTAGGGGGCATTGATTAGGGATTCATACTAACCAATAATTAAATTAATCTTAAATCCTAATCAACTTTTAAGAATTATATATATATATATATATATATATATAAGTTCTATTTCTCTCTTATATAAATGTGAAAGTTGTTGATACATATACTACTGTTTCTTATATATTCCACGTTTACGCATACAACATATGTGGTAAATAACCCACTTGTCTTCACTCTGTACCGTTTCATATATTACGTGATTATAGTATAGATTTGGTCTTATATATTAAATCATCAAGTATATCTATATGACTGTTAATTTATACGTTACTCGAATGGCCAGCTGTTCAATATAAACATATCTCATAATCTATGTAAAGTGTAATTATTATGCAACGTGTTAAATATATAATTGTTATTTCAAAGCATACCAAAGGGAATGCAGAAATATTATATATATATATATATTTGCATTAACTTAATAAATAAGTGATTCGACACATATTATATTACATTCAATAGTATTTCATGTTAAAATATCGTATAACCAGATTGTACTAGAGGGATATGAGAAGTTCAGTGGCACAGGATCCTGATACTTCCTGAAAATCCGCAAATACAAATTCCATTAAGCGTTTATCCAACCATAAATCAAAAACCAAAACTTTTGTCCCTAACATAATTCATCATGTTCTTAATTCATAAAAACCAACTTGTTGATAGCTTATAACATAATGATCATGACTTCTTAAGATTCCATAAACTCGAATCTCAACAAAAATTATTTAATAACGGATCAAACAAAACCTTTATTCGTGCTTTTAATGTCCTACTTCACCTTATAATGGAAATATGAGCTCATAATTTCAAAATCAACATTTGATTGATTCTTTAAATTTCATATTATAATATAACAACTCTTTTTTAAAAACTTTAACCCTTCACGTAATACGCGTTGCCCTTTTTTCATCACCGACTGTCGTAGTTGAGCCTTCAACTGGTTTCGATTTAAGTGAAATCTTCTCAAATGATTGCCCTCTTGAAAGCTAAAGTTGGATACGGAGCCAAAGATTTGACTTCTTTGCAAATGTAACACCTTAAGAATGCTGTGGAAGTTTTTTAGACAATGTAGAACTATGTTGTCACACATCAAATTTGTTATGGTGATAATAATTCGTCACCTAATCTATGTAAGTAAAACACATAAAGTTACATTTATTATGTAGGTTTTTAAATTAATTTTAGGACCGCAAAATCATTAATTAGATTGTAAAAACATGTTAATGATTTGTTTGATTTTCAAAAACATTTAACGGTTCGTTTGTTTAAAGAAAATGCATGGACAAACGTAGTAGGTAATCTAAGTCTTAGGGTCTAAGGAGTTGACAAATACAGATAAAAGTGAACAGGCCATAAAGCTACAAGTGACTATTACTGGAAATCCCAATACAATACTAGAAATGTAAAAAGTAAGTCTAAAAAAACGAAAACTCAAATAAGGTTGTAGTCTACATAGTTAAGTCCATAAACTTATCCTTGTAATTCTCCCTAGAGTCGAACCTCGTCAAATCGTTCAAAATATCACAACAATCCTCACATACATGGATGTTAAACAAGTCTACATACTAATGCAATAAACAATCAATCAATTTTTAAATTATCTTATTTTAGTAAACAATTAGCATGGAAATACTTATAACTCCAAATATCATGATGGGAGACCTTGGGCTTGATTCCACTACATTGGCAATTAAGGGTTAACGAAAATAGTTAGACTTCACATCACAAAACCGAAGCCTAAGTAAGCTGGGCTTAGTAACCTCATCGTTATGCAATTTTCACTAATCATAGTCCAACTATATTATGTCGTTTGTTGAGAACCATAATCTCCGAATGACTCCCAATATGCCTTCTCTCTACTTATAGTGCCCATTATCCGATATGATTTCACTTATAAACTATCCACTAAATCATCACTCGATAGCCTAAATGTTTAACTACCATGTCATTTTAGGGTATACAATCGCAATCGTAATCCCAATCCAATAGTTGTCATTTACTAGCTTAAGTGACCAAGCATAAATAGCAAGTAAATACTTAATTGGGTTGATTATTAGTTCGGTTAATTTTCTAACCTAGAAGCAACAAGCATGTTACTACAAACCTAAAAGGGTTTAAAATTTCCAAATCGTAGTCCAAATTTCCATTTAAGTAGATTGCATTAATTTTATGTATCTAAAGAAAAAACTTAAGTCAGTTGGCTATTCTAAATGTTTGAGTACTACTTTAGAGAACTATTTAAGGCTCATACTAGTTACGGACCCATTAGGGATTATATAGGCCCAATTAGCCTTTTAGCTAAGTTGGCTTGAACTATCTAGTGTTTATTCACTTAAGCTTATCAAGTTATTTAAACTTGAGTTTAGATGTGTCCAAGGCCCAATCGGGGCATTTGGGTCCTTAAAAAATAGTATGCTTAATTATGTTTGGAATTAGGCCCACTAATCTTAACTAAATCACTTAAGTCTAATTATTAATATGGAGTCCCTTTTTGGTCTAATTAGGTCTCTTTAATTTGCTCTATTTAACCTAAGTGTGTTGTATCCAACTAGTTATATTCGTTATATCTTAGATCCAATTGATTATTATGTCAAATTTTAATTTCATTTTGAAACTTCAATTGATTTATGGCCTTATTAAGTTTAAGGCTCATTTATATTTAATTGACTTGTAATGATCCATTTAAGGTATAGGCTCTAAAGACAAATGGTCTAAATAAGTTTTGGGTCTTGAACCTATTTAGATTTTTTTAGAGTCATGTAAGTCTATTTCATTTTATTATGCTTAAGTTTAATTCATTTTAGGTATTTAATTTGATATGGGTCTTAATGTAATTTGAGACCTTATTTGAGTTCTTTATCGCAACAAGGCCTATTTAAGATAGAAACCTTAAAAGAAAAATAGGCACAATTAAATTTTGAGTTTTTAGCCCATTGGTCATTTGAATCTATTTTATTAAGTTATTTCCTATATTGGTTCTTTTAGTAGTGTTGAATTAATTATGCCTGATTAATTCAATTATGCTTAACCATATGGACCACCTATTAGAGATAGTGAAAGGATGGTCCTTAGGCTTATACGGATGGATCGACTTAGGAATGGGCTCGACTTAGCCCTGATTTAATTAAACCAATTAATATCAAATTTAGATTCAACATTTTTAAAAGACTTAATTTTAGAGGAGTCTAACTTATTCATTTTAAGCCCAAATCAAATGAAACCAAAATCATTTAAACCCTTATTATTTTTATGATCCATTTTAACATAAAAGTCTCATTTTATTTATTTTAGGTCCCTTGAAATTTTAGATTATATCAAGTTACGAATTTACACTTTAAAAAGCCCATAACTCATTCAATTTATGTCCAATTCACTCCAAACCAAAACCCACTTAATTCTATTCCCTTTTAGAGTCCAAAACATTATTTATATTTGAATTTTAAGCCCAAAATATTTACAGAAAAGCCTAATCAATCTAGAATACGCGCAAGAGATCAAGTTTCATCCTATCTAGCCCATTTTCAACATAATTCAACTTATAGGCCCTATTTTACATTTAGTCAAATTCCTATTCATTAATTAAAAATATATCAACCAAATTAACTCAAATTAAACATAATATTTCATAAATTTTTCTAGAATTGAACATATTGGTTCAAATAAGCAGGAAAATCATTATAGTCAAGATTAATTATCCACAATTTCATGATATATCACTCTTAAACTTTGCTAAACTCAATGTTCATCATATAACTTCAATTTCAACCTAATTTATCACTTTAAAAGCATGTGAACATGCTGGAAATTCATGGGTTGTCAATCAAATCAACTTCTTTGTCTATTAACTAAATAATATCAACAAATTCGACTTTCATCATGTTATACACATTAAATTCATTATCTAAACCACTTCTAAATCTACATACCCATACTTTAATCATCAATTTACCATAAATTATCTTCTAAATCAGATTTTACATAGAAATTGAATCCCAAATTCTTCCTTAAAGTGGCAGCAACATACATCCATACACACATAGCATATCATTATGCATCACTCTTCATTTTTATCATCAAATCCAATACCTAACAACATTTTTAGCATTTTAAGTCATAGGTCAACACCCAAATCATCAAAAGACACTCAATAAACATCATAATAGGTGGTGACCATATGGTTCTTTGATATCAATTTCATCAACATTCAATTAATCACCTATTGATTATGTTAAAACACTTTTAATCACTCCAAATCACTTATTTAAGCTTGTCATTGAGCTTACCTTAATGGAGATCAACAAATTCTTCTTGCTTAGTGTTGGACACCACTTTTGAGAGCTACCCAAGAGATTTCCTTACTTTTCTAATGATATCTTTCACATGAACGCCACTAATCACTACTTAGATTTAAGCTTAATAAACTGAATCTCACTTAGATCAAGCAATACATACTTTACCTTAATCTAATCTTAACCAAGAATTGAGACCCCACTAGCTACTTCACTTGATTTTCCACCTAGAGCTTACAAGAAAACAAATAGGCTAGTAACTAATTAATATAAGATTAGAAAAGGTTTAAGGTTTGGAGCTTTTAACATGTGGATTGTTTGGAAATTGAAGAGGACTAGTATTGGTTTTTCAATCATAAGGGGTTCATATGGGAGGATTTTCACTATGATTTAAATTCTTAATTCTTAATTAATAATATCATTCCAATCTAGAGTTTTTAAATTCTAAGTCTAAATAACATATAACTTTTGATTTATTAAGATTTCATAATTCAACTCTAATTTAGTATTCTAAGTTTACTAATGAAAAAGTAAAAATATATCAAGGTAAAAACTTTCAATAAATTATTAAATTATGAATGCACTACAAAAATTTAACCAAAGCAATAATTTATAGTAGGCTTATTATATTGTGTTATTCCCCCACAAATTTAAATGATACAATGTCCTCAATGTATGAATAAGAATATCAAAATAACAAATAGGGAAAAAATTAACATAAGACTTTCCTAATAATGATTTATAGACTTGAACCGCAATTCTTGCTTTCTATAAGAAACAATTCCTAACACAGTTGATGAATGTAGGCGTGTAGACTCCCGTTGCCTTTCTTCATTTGTCTCTTATATCCTGAAATCATGCCTTATAGTACAAAAATCAAGGATTTTTTTTTCTTTTTTAAAATAACTAAGTGTAACTAAAAATAAAAAATTATTATTATTTATACTATATAAATATATAAGATCAACACGACCTTAACACGATTGTGTTATATGGTCATGTAACTCTTGGTGCAATGTGTAAGATCAACACGACCTGAGCATGGCCGTGTTGTAGGACTATGTATTTTTTTTTTTTTTTGAAATAACTAAGTGTAACTAAAAAAAAAATAAATCAAATTAAACTAAATTATAAAACTAAGTAGTATTTGGGTTACCTCTTAAAAAGCGTTGTTGTTTAACGTCGTTTGCTCGATGTTGTTACCTTAATTCTAATAGTCAAGTTTCTTGGAATTGCTTAGATTGCCAAAGGAGTGATACATTGCTCTCTCTTCTTACTTGTTAGCCATGTTGATAGATAAGTTATCGTTTGAGTCTTGAGCCAAAACTTGGTATTGACTTGCTCTATAGTGTCCCCTAGGCATAAATAGTAGTAGGAAAACAGAAACTATAAAAAATAAAGGCTAATAAAAATAAAAATAAAATAAATTAAGCAATAAAGGAAATGATGATTAGATTAACAAGATACATGTATTCCTAATATCCTAATCACCAGCAATAGTACCAAAAACTTGATATCGGTTTTCCTACTATCTAATTTTAGACCTATAGACAAGTGCACCTATCGATTCTATAGTATAATAGATAAAAATATCGAGTATCGATCTTACAAGGATTACGAGTACTAGTAATTACCCATTCTCTAATTATCTAATCGGCAAAATTAATTAAATGAGTAAATAAAATAAATAATGAATAAATCAAAGAAAAAATAATAAATAAAACTAATATATTCAGGTATTGAATCTCCATAGAATTACTAATATAATTAATTAATTATTATTCAAATTCTTATTTTATTCTTAAACCGTGAGAATTCCTAAATTGAATTAATAGGTCTCTCAAGTCATATTAATTCTTAATTCTAGATTGATTAATTAGAATCTCTTCCTAATTAAAACTCCTAAAATTGCATTACATTCGATTTATGAATCCCGCTATTAGGTTTGACCATAATTCAAAATATTTATGTCATCTTATCTCTAGGTTTGCATACAACTCTTTTCAGTTATACTAGATTTATTCTTATATAAAATTTCTCGATTTTTATATAGGAAATCAAATTTCAACTAATATGCCGATAATATTAAATTGAAAATAATAAAAACGCATAATTGAATTACAAGAATAATAAATAAATCATTGAATGATAATAATAAAAATTGCATGTTCATTCTAGGGTTCATCATACCAAATATAAAAGAAATTAAGCTATAGACATGTTAAATCTAAAAACAATGATAATAAAAGAAAGCATAAATAAAAGCATTAAAATTAAAATATAAAAATCTATTATAATCTCCTAATCTAATTCTAATCTTAATCTTTTAATTCCATTTTTCTATTCTTATTTTTTCTACAATTTCTACTCCTAAAACTAATATGTTCTACTTTATTCTACTCTACTGCCTTCTTCTCTTCGTTAACTATATGTATATATATATATATATGTTGAATGCAGCATGGGATATCTTGGATGATTTATTCAAATCTGATTCGAGCTTATCTAATTTCCTTCTCTTTCTTCCCATTATATACATACATGCATACATATATCCTCGCATTTTCTAGCTAATAATTCTGACACGTTTTTCGATGGCTTTTTCGGCGAATTCTTCATTGTGTTTTCCCGATTATTGTTTAGATTTATCTCGGCTTAACTCACAATTTAGACATGATTTGTTTTCCATTTTTGGACACATCGATGTTGATTCATGTGTTGAACTTTTATCTTGTAGAAATTATATTTTCTTCTTTAATTTTCATATAATTTTGCTATTAATTTATAAATTATAATTTAAAGACTTTGAAATTAAAATAAAGATTAATTAAGTGCATTATTTTTACAAAATGTAAAAAAAAAAATTAAATAAAATGATATTATAATTTATATAAATAATTAGTATATTATAACCCTTATCAAATTATATATATATATATAGATATATCAAATTCAGAGTTTGGCAAATCTTTGTCGCATTTTCCAGTTGATAATTCTAGCATGTTTTCCAGTGGCTTTTTCAGCTAATTCTTCCTTGCGTTTTGTTGGTTGCTGCTTAGATTTATCTCGGCTTAACTCACAATTCCAACAAGATTTGTTTTCCATTGTTAGACTCGTCGATGTTGATTCATGTGTTGGATTTTCATCTTGTAGAAATTATATTTTCTTCTTTAATTTTCAAGTAATTTTCCTATTAATTTATAAATTATAATTTAAAGACTCTGAAATTAAAAATAAAGATTAATTAAGTGCATTATTTTTATAAAATGTAAGAAAATTAGATAAAAGGTTATTATCATTTATATAAATAATTAGTATATTATAACCCTTATCAAATTATATATATATATATATCAAATTCGAAGCTTGGCAAATCTTGCTTGAATTTTTTGGCTGATAATTCTAGCACATTTTCCAGTAACTTTTTTGATGAATTCTTCCTTGCATTTTGCTAGTTGCTGCTTAGATTTATCTCGGCTTAACTCACAATTTAGACATGATTTGTTTTCCATTATTGGACTTGTCAATGTTGATTCACGTGTTGAACTTTCATTTTGTAGAAATTATATTTTCTTGTTTGATTTTCATGTAATTTTCCTATTAATTTATAAATTATAATTTAAAGAGTCTAGAATTAAAATAAAGATTAATTAAGTGTATTATTTTTACAAAATGTAAGAAAATTATATAAAAGGTTATTATAATTTATATAAATAATTAGTACATTACAACCCTTATCACATTACCTTCAAAGCATTCTAAGGGCCTCTCAACCTTCCCTTGAGCTCAGCTAATAATTGCTCTACTATAGCTTTATCACTTGGACCTAACAATTGAATCATTAAGGTCCAAATTAACTTGACTTAGCTCGTCCAAAAGTCCAAGTTGGAATTGTACACTATTATTAGATATCTTCCACCTATAGATGGAAAAGTCTTACCTAATGAATAACTTCTTGCTTAGACGGTTGGTCAAGTTCAATCATTGTTTAATCTCTTTAAGCCGTAGAAGAACTATATGAACTATGGAGTGGCTCACAATATGAAATGCTTGCATAATGCCTTGAAGGCAGTGAGCATCTTACAAGTGTTAGGAACAAGTTGGGTTGTGGAATTTGATGGTAGTTGAAAAACTCTTTTTGAAACTTCATAAATGGAGCTTGAAGCCTAAACTCCATGTGCTTCAACTGATGAATATAGTGGTCGTATCAATTGATACTCCTCACCATCGTTTGCATATACATCTCTTAGAATTTGAGTGATGGTTGCCATAATGTCAATGTCCCTATTCAAAGTGCCATCGGATTCATTAGCTGTGCCCAAGCTGCACAAAAGAACCTCTTTGACCACCATTGAAAAGGGAATGCCTCTCCCTTCTCTATCAAACTTAGTGCGAGAGAAAGAAGTTATACTCACTTGGAAGTGAATTTGGAGTTGAATCTAGAAAGGAGTTGAATTTGAAAAAAATATAAGGATTGGCTTTGAAACCATCATTGAAGAGGACATTTATTAATTTTTTTTTATTAGTTGATGCTCATTGGACACCATAAAGGGCTCCACTAGTTGTGACATTTCTATATTACCTATAAAGGCTACACCAGTAGTTAATATTCCTAAATTACCTATTTCACCATACAAAGGTAATAAGAATTAAATGTATACTTTTTTCTTAAATTCATAAATATCATAACAAAGGTTTTCTCCAAAAAAACAAAAAAAAAATGACGAAAGAGAGGAAAATTTATTGAA
This sequence comes from Laguncularia racemosa, assembly GCA_037954665.1. Lineage (NCBI taxonomy): Eukaryota > Viridiplantae > Streptophyta > Magnoliopsida > Myrtales > Combretaceae > Laguncularia > Laguncularia racemosa. Next base: position 6,462,047 of record JBBMOL010000009.1, on the reverse strand, counting down.
AACTACTATTTTGCACATCATAAATACAATCTTTTTAATAAACACTATCTAATAATTATAGGTTTTCAAATTTTAAAAATCAATTTTCTATTGATTTCTTTTGCCTGCATTTTCCTTTACTTACCAACGGATGCAAGAAAAGCCTTCTTTTTGTTTTCTTTTTTTTCCAATTCTTTCCTTTCACTTGTTTTCCCTGTAATTCATTCATTTCTCTCTAACATGGTGTTAGTACACATCTAACCCATATTTTTTTTTTGAGAGCATTCTCATCAGCACCATCTCCTATTCTCCATTTAGTCACCGTTTACTACTTCACTTCGACAGCCACCACTGCTACTTCACTTTCAACAACCACATGAGTCATCATCTTCTCTAACCACCACTCGTTTCAGAGCACGACCCACCGTTGGCTTCTCTGATGCCCCTTCGTATGGCTATGAAAGTCCCACAAATATAGCTCCAGAGTCAACCCACGCCAAACGCTACCTTTTTAAATGATATTCGACAAATAGGTCGATCACATAAAGTAAAACAAGGTTTTTTTTTTTAATCTTTTAATCTTTTTTTTTTTAAAAAAGACTTACAAAAAAGCAAAATAATTCATTGCCAATCACAGGGGAGAAGAGATAAATCCAAACATTTTTTCAGTTACTAAAAAAAAAAAAAAACTACCTTCCCCGGAGAGAGGAGCACAAATTTTAAATAGCTTTGCACGAGTATGAGGAAAAGAGTGACAAAAATAGTTATGAAAGAGATGATGGGCTTTGAGTCCTTGGAGTTCTAAAAAAAAAAAAAAAATGATGGCGATCTCCTTCTTTTTGTTATCATCTGTATTATGTTAATTTACAAAACCTCTTTTTTCTCTAAAATACGGGCTTTATGAAAAAATAAATAAATAAATAAAAGAAAACGTGAAGTTTAATCCATTACTATTGCCGAATGCCTGAAAAATGTTCCGTATACACTAATTGAATAACCATTAAGCCAAATAGAAAAAAATTCTCCATTGTAAAACAGTTATTATCTAAAAAAAAAAAACATTTTCATTTAATTAGTGTTGAAGGTTGTACCAATACTGGTGGAGGTAGGACTTAGGGGAGATGAAGCCGGGCGTCAACAATCAATAGAAAGCAGAGAGAGATGAGAGAAGTGTATTAAAAATTAAATTAAACCACATTAAAAAGGGAGAATTATACTTTTAGTACTTTTTTTTTTACTTCTCAATATTTTATTTATTTGAATCTCAATATTTAGCAGAGAGAGATGAGAGAAGTGTATTAAAAATTAAATCAAATCAAATTAAAAAGGGAGAATTACACTTTTAGTACTTTTTTTTATTGACTTCTCAATATTTTTTTTTATTTGAATCTCAATATTTACAAACTTTATAGAAATATGAATTCCATTAAATAAATTTTTTTTTTTTGTCAATTTTGGATATGTATTAATTTCTAATTAACTTTAAACTAGTTGGTTAAAATAGCTATGGCATACACACTTTTTTAACCTCTTTTTTTTTAATTTTAATTATTTTTTAAAATTTTTATTATATTAATCATTATATATATTTAATTTTATTTTTTATTGTATTATGCAAATAAATATATTTAAAATTATCATTTTGCTATTTTGATTATGGTTGATCAATGTGAAGTTGATATGTGTCATAAATTAATTGGAAACTTAATAGATTTGATGGAAATCATTTTTCTATTATAGTTTAAAATTGTTGAGAATTCAAATAGAAGGAAAACAAAGTTTATAATTTGTTGTTAGGCAATTTAACCTTAGGCTTAAGGCTTAGGCTAGCCTCCTAAATAACCAAATTAGTGTGATTATAGGTAGTTGACATAAATATGGAAAGTACATTTAATCCTTAAGATACAACCCACCATACTTTTATTAGATCAATATGGATATCCTTTAGGATATATTCACTTGCTGTAAATATCTCACTATACCTTTACTATAAATATCGGATTATTTCACAAGTGAAGAGATCAAACATTTGCTACTCGCTTTCACTTTCTTGCTACCATTATCCTACTAGCATTTTTTTTTTTACTTAGAGTCAAAATGCAAAATCCCATCCACATGAAGCTTAGATCTAACCTAAGATTATTTAAGAATCAATAGAACTCAAATAAAAAAATAGGTAACTATTGAGAATTAAAAATTTACTAAAAAAAAAAAAGTAAATATCACATTTGATACATAAATTTTGTCTATATCTACAATTAATTGCTTAGAGTTTAAATTTGTCAATTTTTACTATTAACTATGGATTTTGTTAATTTTTAACGAAGTTAGGTTACAAATAACCTGAAAAGTTTTTAGTAATAAATTAACACTTTAAATTTCATGTAATTAATTATAAAAAAATAAATAAAATTTAAATACAAATGTGATATTTAGCATATATATATCTATCTATAATCTATGAGTTCTATAGCTTTTTATGATTGTAATTAACTAAAAGTAGGTGATATAGGAAGTTTAATGCTAGCTGCCTTCATTTATTAAACATCATTCCAGTCAAGAAAAAAATGAGGGCCGAATATAAATTAATCAAACCTATGTGAGGGTTATTGTACTAGAGTCCAATTTAATGATAGTGAAGTCGCATGAATTTGAGTTCCTTGAATAGTTCGTGAAGTGGAACTCTAACTGCATGTTACTTAACTTGACAACATACGAACTTAATTGGATTAATTGGATTCGAGTTCTATGTAGATATTAATTGAATTTAAGTAAAGTTTATAATTCAATATTATTTAAAATAAAAGAAAAATTAAAATTAAAATATAATCAAGCCTAAACTTATCGACTTTTCAAATTTGCAATCGAGCTTAATTTCCAGCTTAGTACTGCTCAATATGAAACAGAGAACTTGCAAGCACATCCATATTTTCCAAGAAAAAGACCAACCGGAGCCCAAATGCTTCGTCCTTTAGCAAGCTTTCACGGCTAATATTCGTTTATAGTCTTGGGTCTGTTTTGTCGGCCAGCTGAGTCTATTTCCTTTATTTTCTGATTGTATGCAACTGTTGCAGGATATAAAGTACTTGGATTCCGCCGAAAAGTAAAAATTGATCCCATCATTTAGAAAGACCACGACTGAAACTTGATTTGTTGAAGGGAAAAGGAATACATTTTTATATTCAACATGGAAAATGGATCTTGCTGAATGGATTATAAGAAAATAATTAATAATAAGTTGTTCGAAGAGATGTTTAGGTTATCATGTCTATCAGGGGTGGTCAGCTTCATCGATAAGTATGGAACATGTGGGTTCATATTGTGCATATATCTGCCCTCTCTTGATCTTTTCCTTTCTCTAAGCAAATTTCTATTGTCTTGATTATCTTTTGTTTTGTTCTTGTAGATAATATTAGGAGATGATATGATGACATTGTCTGTTAATAGGAATATCTCTTTAGGCAAGTATGACTAAAAATCTTGTATGAAACCCCTTATTGAGGACAAATAAGACAAGAAAAGAAATAGGTTCTTTAATTTTTTGCTTTTAGACTTCCTATCCAGGGGCTCTCTTCAACAAGCCCCTTAATCCCCAAGTTGATCATGGGTTTTTGAAAGAAAGGCTTACATACTAGTGGCGCAAATCTACCATAACTGAAAACTTGTTCATGCACCGATCCTTGACTGGATCGATCTTCCACCACATATCACTTTCTTAATATAATGAAGTAAATCGATTTTTTTTTTTTTTGCCTTTGTCTAATCAAGAATTTATTGTTCAGTAAATGATGCATTTGTTTTCATGGTAAACATATATTACTGCAATAATAAATTACCAGTTGTGTCGACAATTAGTTTTTAGTGATGAGCAATGATGGCACATGACTCTAGCAGCTAGGGGTGTTAAAAGAAACCTTTTCTTTTCTCATTTTAATTGAATATTTCCTGATTTTAAATAATCAATTGTCGGCCACTAGTGGTACCTCCGACTACTATCTATCACTAATCATATATGTTTGTTTGATATAATGGAATAAGATAATAGTAGAATTACAATTTTTAATTAATATGGAGAAGTAGTAGCAGTTATTTATTTTGGATACTTTTAACATGATATAAGCAATAGATTAGGAAAGTGACACCCAATAAAGTTGAAATAAAAAAAAAAAAAAGATTAGCATGGCATGCATCATTTGTATCATTGTTCTGTTATGGATTTATTCATTATGTATGCTTTAACTTACCCAAAAAAAATGTATGCTCTATGTTATTTATGTTTTCTTTACTCACCAAGCTTGACAGCGGGATAAGAGGATATTTGTTTTATCAGGTTCGAATGAAGAATAGAGGAGGTCATTTGAAGTAGAACCATGTTTGTAATACTGTTGTGATGAATTGATGTAGTAGCCCTTTACATTCATGCTAGTCTTGATTCTGAACGCTTGACCAGAATCTGTGGTTTATCCTTTACATTTACGCTATATTTCAAATCTTTTGGTTTTGCAATCGGGCACACCTAATTTATTTAGGGATCTCATATAATTCAACAAATCTTTTGGTCTTTCAAATCTTTTTTATTTTTCTACGAAGGTTGTAGCAGTTTGACTTATAGATGTGTACTTTGATATGCAATTATTCATAAATATTATCAAGCAGTATGACACTAGAAAGGATTGTCATGAATCAGGCACTCATAAATGAGGAACTAAGATTATAGATGCGTTTGAATTTTCTATCTTTTGGAGTCTATTATTTGAATATTTAAGGTTTATATAATGTTTCTCAACTTTTAAAAGTCTGTAAGATAATGAGTAATGCTCCAAAACTTGAAACGATATAATCCGTCACTTGTCTCTATTGAGTAGCAACATGCTAAGACTTTAATTCTTCAATATACATTCAAACCTATTCACACTTGCTATAGATTAATATCATTTAAACCTTGATAATAAAAACAAATGATTTTTAAGTAAATCATTTCGGTCATTATTACTTCAAATAATTTTATTGAACTCCAATCTTAAAATTAGAGTAAACGTTATCGGCATATAAAAAGAACGTATTTAAAAATCTAATAAATGTTTCCATATTCTCAAATCAATAATCTAAAGTTCTATCAAGGAATTCTTTAGAGATTGTCACCTTATGCCTTATCAATATAATGGTGGTGTTCTCTCCCACATTTATCCTGATAATAACCCATTAAGTTCTTGTTCTCATCGTAATCAATATGTTTATCATATTCACTTACAGTTGAAAAATAATTTGGAATGAGCCTAAGTTTAATATATGAGTATAACACAGACATACACGTGCTATATAAACAACAATATCAACACACATAAATGCAATAGTAATATACATCAAGTCATCTAGTTATTATCTTTAATTAATTAATATACAACATAGGGTACTCATAATCCCATTACACATATAATATTTACATATATATAATCTTAAGTGGGAACTGCCATTATAGATCTCGTCTAATCCTGACTTGCCTTAGATTGTTTTGATACACAACTTCACTAGGGATAATGTGGTATACTGATCATTGAGGTGATTTTTAGGGATTTGCTATCTTTGGCTCCTAGGTTAAGCTAAACACAAATAGCATATACCATTAATTTCAATATTCATTAAATCATTTAAATATTATGCTAACAGACACAAACACAAGCAACAAAACATGGTAAACACGTACTTAAAGAAATATTCTTACTATTAGCTCTCATGTCGCTAAGAAAGGGATATAAATATGTTAAGCATAAAGGATTAAATTCTGTTTTATTCCATAATTAATTTAGGTTTACTAATTGGTTAATTATATCCTAATTGTAAAATTCCCTTCCCTAATATCTTGCTGTATGTAATTCATAATTTAGAATTGTAATATAATGAAATATAATTGAACATAAAGTGTTCCAGAACAACACGATCATTCAAGAGACTACGTAAAGGAACATGTGCTAGAGCACGACCATACTAGTGGTTGTATATCTTTCTATGTAAAAAGTCATTTCAACACGTTTAGGTACACACTCGTATACTTGGCTATGTAGCTTTCTGTAAATTTTTATAAATTGGCATACCTAAGTACATGGGCATGTCCTTTTTCTGTGTCCCGTTTTGTACATATTCATATTTCTATATGGACATGTACACGGGTGTGTATTTGATCGTATATAATATTGTTCATCACAAACCCCTTTTTCCTCTTCTCCAATTTGTTTCCAAGCCTAATCCCTAGAATTTTAATTCTAATTGATCAATTAACACACTAATTTTAATGCATTATATGGATCTTGTGTACTTACTCGTTTCAGATTGTAATTGGAACCCTCAATTCGCTTGATTCCACATCATTTTTGTCTCTTTGTTTTGAATTCTAACAATACATAATATAATTTACTTAATTCAACAATTCCATCATCAGAAGTAAACACCATGTTTATTGGAATCCTTACCTGATGAAATTGGATTAATCTCGTTGCTATCCTTGGATCACCTGTGCCTATGGGTTTATGGAGGTGTTTCTTTGGTTACAACAGTACAAATGAGGGAAAATGAAGAGGCACTAAGTCAAATGAGTTATATATCTTCACCATGAAAAGACCAATTTGCCCCAATATATTCTGACTATTTATTTATTTATCCTTAGGTTAAATTATATTAGATATTAAATAAATATATATTTATATATACGTCTATATGTGCATTTACATTCTCCCCTCATGAAAAATTTTGTCTTTGAAAGTTATCTGATTTTGGAGAGTTCTAGATGCTTCCTTCACATGTCTTCTTTTAATTCCGTAAAGTCCTAAAAATTTTGAAAAACTATATGAACATTTAAAGGAAATAAATAGAATAATAAATACTTCTAGGTCGGGGTAACGTGAGGAACAACTTTGCAATATTAAAAACTTTGAGAAATGTATGAAAAAATTTTGAATATTTCGATGCATAAATATTATTTTATTTTGTGATAATAATAGGTTTTAAAAATTTTAAAAATTAGAAGAATAAATTCTCTGAAACATAATTTTCTAACAATATTAGGTTAAATAATGAAATTACCTTAAATTATAGATCTAGGAATTTTAAATGAAAATTTAGAATGACTATTTATATTCGGGATAGTTAGATTAGCTTAGACATAAGTTTTCGTAATAAAATGCTAAAAATATAAAAATTTAAAGATATCTTTGTACGTGTGTGAAATACAAAAAAATTAAAGACATTATAATATAAAATATAATATATATATATATATATATATATATATATATATACACACACAAATGTAAAAAAAAAAAAAAGATTTTCAAATCTGTCGCTATCCCATCCATCCGTTACGTCAGGCAACAGCAGTAGGAAGCATAATAGCAGACCGAGTGACTATTTATATTCGGGATAATTAGATTTGCTTAGATGTAAGTTTTCATAATAAAATGCTAAAAATATAAAAATTTAAAAATATCTTTGTAAGCGTGTGAAATACAAAAAAATAAGACATTATAATATGAAATATAATATATATACATATATATACAACTGTAAAAAAAAAAGAGAAATTTCAAAACTGTCGATGTCCCATCTATCCGTTCGGTAAGGCAACAGCAGACCGGTTCTGTCCTCACCGTCCTTCCCTTTCTTTTCTTTTCTTTCTTCTTCTTCTCTTTCCTCTGTCTTCTTTACTCCTTCCTTTTCTTTTCCACCTTCTTCTTCTTCATTTTTTTTTTCCCTCCCGCATGGTGTCTTCCCTTCCTGGCCTTCCCTGCCCTGTGTTCCCTCCTTCTTCCTGCTCCCACTCCGATGCTAAGGCGACAGCAACGTCAAAGACAGCAGATGGGCGTCGTGTCTATCTCATCTCCTTCCCTAATGATGGAGGCAACAATGGACAACTTGGAGAAGACAACAATGACCCAAACGATGACCACGACGATAGAAACCACAACGATGACCACGATGACAACCACGATTGCTACAACAATGGCAACTACAATAGCTGTAACGACAATAGCAACAATGTGGTGATGACAGCAACAAGCAACATCCGAGAAGAAATCTGTGAGGGTCATTGCTAAGCTTAGACCCTTGCTTTGATGCAGACGCGAAGGTATGTGTGTGTGCATGAGGGAGGGGGAAGCTGCATGATATAGTGGTGTGTGCGAGGGAGAATGACAGCAATGTTGACAACGATCTAATAGCGGTAGTAGGCGATTGTGGTGGGAAAGGAGAGAAAGGAAAAAGAAAGGGGAAGAAAAGAAGAGGGAAAAGAGGAAGAGGGAAGGCCAACATGGAAGAGAGGAGAGAAGAGAAGAGAAGAAAAAGAGGAAAAAGGAGCCAGCGGGAGAAGAAAGAAAAGAATGGGAAATTAGATGTAAATGGGTATGTGCGTGTATGTGTAAATGTGTATGGAAGGTGTGTAGGGAGTGCAAGTATGTGTGTATGTGTATGTGATAGTGTGTGGTGTGTGAAAGTATGCGTGTAGAAGGCGTGGGTTGTGCGAGAACGTGTGTATGTGTATGTGATGTAGTGTAGGGTGTGTGGTATGTGTGTGTATATTGATGGTATGTGGAGTATGTAGTATATGTGTATATGTATGGAAGATATGTGGTGTGTACAGTATGTGTGTGGTGTGTGAGGATATGTGTACGTGGATGGAAGGTGTGATGCGTGGAGTATGTGCATATGCGTGTGGAAAGTGAGTGGTGTGCGAGGGTATGTGTGTATGTATATGGATGATGTGTGGTATATGTGGGTATTTGTGTATGAATATGGAGGTGTGGTGTGTGTGGGTATGTGTGTATGCATATGAAATAGTGTGTAGTGTAGATATGTGTGTGGATATAGAAGGTGAGTGTGATGTATGTGGGTATGTGTGTATGAATATGGAAGGTGTGTAGTGTGTGTGCAAAGTATGTAGGTATGTATGCATTGGTGGTGTAAGGTGTAAGAGGAGTATGTGCATATGTGTATGTTGGCGGTGTGGGACGTATGTAGAGTATGTGTGTATGTATGCACTAGTGGGGTGTATGTGTACATGTAGACTTGAGGAGAAAAGAGGGTAACAAAGTGCAGTTATGTGTGCGTATGATTAGGTGTGTGGTATAATTGTGTGTATGTATGTGTAGGTATGTGCATGGTGTGTGGAGTATATATGTATATGGATAAGAGTATTGGTGGTGTGTATGGGAATGTGCTGGTGTATGTGCATGGTGCGTGTGTACAGTGTGTAAGTGGGATTTGGTGAGTGGGAGATATGAAGTAGAAAAGGAAGAAGAAAAGGAAAAATGGAAGATGTCTAGGAAGATGGAAAAACATAGAGAATTAGATGGAAAGATTTGAAATATGTACATACATAAATGTAGGCTAGAGGAGAATGAAGAGAAATGAGAAGAAGACGTGGGAAATTGGAGAAGTCCGAGGGGTTGAAGGGAGCTTGGTAAGGAAACAAGGAGGAAAGTTATGATAAGGGAGTCAAAAGGAAGAGGGCAATAAGGAGAAAGGAAAAGGAAAAGTTAGACGAAGGTGAAAGCGAGAATTGAAGACAGAAAAAGGGTGAGGAAAAGAGAAGAAGGAATGGGATGGTGAAGCTAAGGAGAAAAAGAGAATTTCATAAAGAAAGCGAATGTGTCTATATGTGAAATTGAGTAGGAAAAAAAGTGTCATCGATATAATAGCAGTAGCCCAAGCAACTTGATTAAGTAATCAATTTAAGAAGGGAAGAGTTGGAAGAGTGTGCATGCCATTGGTGAATTGATTGTGTATGTGAGTGTGGGGAAAGGCATTAGGAAGTTTGAGAAGAGAGAAGCGTTAACAAGAGATCGAGAAATCCAACGGAAATTACGTGGAATCGCTGTAGCTAACCCTTCGATACCATGTTTGGAGAAGGGACTGCATGTCGGAATCACTTAATGATGCTTAGGACCAAGATGACCCTAAACAGGTGAGTGGAAAACTTAATGATATGCTACTATGTTGTGTTGTATGTTGATTTGCTATGTATGTTAAATTGTTGGTTTATTGTATTTGCAATTGATTATGATTATTGCTAAGTTGAGTTATATAGTGGAGATTAATGAGTTAGGAAAGAAGTCATAAAGAGTGTAGAAGATAGAATGGTCGGAGGGTTCAGATGTCACTACCTTAACAATAGTACTTAGCACCATATTGCTAGTGCTATTACTATAAGCTTAACCCATGATTCAAAATTGTTTTCTTCAAATCAAACAAAAAATATAGAAACTTAGCTTTTCCTTCTATAGCTACTAAGTAAGTGTGCTTAGTTGGAATAGGGTATATAGATGTCGTTATGTATGCATATTAGAGTTGGTTCTTGAATGTGTACATATATTTAGATAAGCTTATTTTCCTATTATATCTATATAATACACTCATGAACACAACCATACAAATCATGAGTGCAACCTTGATTTTTACAACTCAACAATCCTATTTTCTCGCCCTCTTAAGTATGTAAGGGAATGTGTCTAGTAAATTGTCTTTAATTAAAGATATTTCACAGACATTCCTATATGTGTAAATATATATATATATATATTATACATAGATGTCTTGAGGACTAAAAAGGGATATATAAGACGACCTTGTTAGCTCTTGGAAGTGTGAATAAAAGAACACTTGAGAAGTGCGATGACATAGAGGTGTTAGGTATGATGGTCATAAATCAATCTCAAGTGGTTAATTTGACGTATAAGACAAATGGCACAGAGGTGTCAAGTTAACTAAACTTGATGTATAGCTGGATAGTCCACATCTGTGGGGTTTAGGTTCCGTGTTTGTTTTGTGATGAGAAATTCTGATCTTTGTGTGTTGTGGTAAGTGTGAAGTGAAATGCTTAGTAGTTACTTCGTTGGCTTAAATAAAAATTGATTGTGATTGTATATGTTGTTTAGTCACTTTAAATCAATTAATTAAGGAAGTGGACCTAATTAAAACTTGACATGCATTTCCATGAGACATTGCATGAGATTGAAGGCCATCACTGCTACAGGGCTCGCCGGAGTAATCAAGAGGATTATTGTTCCACCAAGTGCAAACTAAGTGATTAGGGAATTGTTGCGCCTTGACGGTTCCAAGTCTGGTCGGTCTTTAAGGGTTTTGCTTCGACTGATGTAGAGGCACGGGAGCGTTCACTATTGAATTAAAAAGATATTATAATTATAAAAGTGATAAGATAAATAAATCGGATAATGACCTGAGCATTGATGGTGGCTTCAGAATCCCCAAACTAAGGTCAAGGGGGGTGTAAACCCTAGACTTCACGTTGGTTACTAGAAGACCAAGTGTGATGCTGCATTCATATGGTTGTTCATACATGGCATATGTTTGATAACTTGATTTGAATTTGCTTGTGTGTACGTAGCATTAAAAATGTTACCATCCCATTCACCGAGCCATAGTGTGCTCACTCCTCTACAGACTCTTTTGTAGGTAACGACTACGAAAGCTCGGGATGGGATAAGATATAAAGTGTTGAGAGTCTTGGACGACCAGAACAACAAAGTAAGAATTGTGAAGGATAGATTGTTTAGATGAAATGTTAAGACCCCTATGTGAATAGAACTTTGAATTTGAGAAACTTAGGATTTATCCTATTTTATTGATTGATAAGGGATACTGATTCTCTGCGATCATGATTGACCATGGGATACGACATCTATAGCTATATTTTATTATCTAATTATATGAAGTATGATTAGTCATAAATGTAATTATTTACTTAGAGTCTTACAATCTCTGACTCGTAAGACGATTATCATGTAATGGGTGCATACGTACCATCATGATGATTTTAATGGAAACTTCTAAGCTCCCTTTCAAGGCATGATAAATTCCCACGTTGCTTCCCATTTTGTTTGATTTGTTCATTGTACCTTGACGTAGGAAATTACTCTCCTCCTAAATACTTGCTCCTTAGTATCAACTATTCTTATAGGTCTTTCAATGGATGATAGATCCTGCTACACATTTAAAGGCTCCAAAGTCATTATTTAGTCTAGGTTTAGTATAAATTTTCTCAACATTGATACATGAAATACATCAGGAATCCTAGTCAGAATTGGTGGTAGAGCTAACTTGTAAGCAATAGTACCAACTCTTTTCAAAATTTCAAATGGACTCACATATCTCGGATTTAGCTTTCCTCTTAAGCCAAATTTGATTATCCCTTTAGTTAGAGATACCTTCAATAAAACCTTATTCCTCACTTGAAATTCTAAGGGGCATCATTGTTTATTTATGTACCTTTTCTAGCAACTCTAGGTTGAAAGAATTGTTGCCTTATCACCCTAATCTTGTCTACTACTTCTTGTACTGTCTATGGCCTTATTATCTATCTTTTACCAACTTCATCTCAATGTAAGGGAGATCTACACTTTCTACCATATAGTATTTCATATGGAGCTATTTGAATAGTTATTGTTGTATATAAATTTTACCAAAGGTAGGTGATCACTTTAATTACCCTTATGTTCCAAAACACATGCTTATAATAAGTCTTCCAGAATTTAGATTGTCCTCTCAAATTGCCCATTTGTCTAAGGGTAGAATGCAATACTAAACTGTAATATAGTACCCAAAGCTTGATACAAACTTTTCTAAAACCTACTCATAAATCGAGTATCCCTATCAGAAGATATAGTAGCTGATACACCATGTAATATGATAATCTTCTTAATGTATAATTGAGCAAGCTTCTCTAATCTATAGTCTATCTTAACTAGTAGGGAATAGGCGGACTTGGTCAATCTGTCTACAATTACCTAGATTACGTCATATTTCTCCATGGTTATCAAGAAGGCTATTACAAAGTCTATAGTTACATGTTCCCACTTTTATTTAGGTATAGGAAGTGGTTGTAACTCACCAATGGGTCTTTGGTGCTCAATCTTGATTTGTTGGCACATTAGGCATCTAGATACAAATTCTGCTATTTATCATTTTATATTTCTCCACCAATAATGACTCTTTAGATCGTTGAACATCTTGGTGCTTCTGGGATGTACTATGTATCTTGAGTAATGAGCTTCTTGTATAGTCTCCTTCTTCAATTCCATGTTATTTGGAATACACCATCTTATGCCATATTTAACTACTCTTCTTGTATCCACATTAAATTTAGTCTTTTTACCCTTTTTTATCTTTCTCTTGATCTTTCGAATTCTAAGATCTCCAATTTACGCTATCATAATTTGATTAAGGAGATTTGGTTGAATACAAAGAGTAGCCAACTTAGTTCCCACTTCACGTGTCACCATCTCTAATTCTAACTTACGCATGTCCTCTAATATCTATCTTCGAGGGGTGATTAGAGCTACTATGTTAATTTGCTTTTTCCTACTGAAGGCATTCGCTACAACATTCGCCTTCTCGAGGTGGTACTGGATCTCTATATCATAGTCATTGATCAACTCTAACCATCTTCTCTATCCCATATTCAAATCTTTCTATGTGAATAAGCATTTTAGGCTCTTGTAGTTTGTGAAAATTTTACACTTCTCACTATATAGGTTATCTCTCTACAATTTTAGAGCTAAGATCACAGCTGCTAACTCTAAGTTATGTGGGGGGTAGTTCTTCTCATATGGTTTAAGTTGGCGAAAGGCATATGCAATGACTCTCTCATTCTACATGAGCATGCATCCCAAACCTTGAGTTGATGCATCACTAAATATTTCAAATTCTTTCCTTGTCTTAAGTAGAGCTAGTATTAGAGTTGTCACTAATTTTTCCTTTAGCATTATGAAGTTGTTTTCACACTTGTCAGTCCACACAAAATTGACCTTCTTCTTTCTCAATTAGGTCAAAGGAATTGCTAGATGAGAGAACCTTTCTACAAAACATTTATAATAGCCCATTAGTCCTAAAAAGCTTCTGACCACTATTATAGTTCTCGGTTTTGGCCAATCAATAATTGCTTTTATCATCTTAATATCTATTGTATACCATCCTTATTTACTACTTGTCTTAAGAAGGATGTTTGTTCCAACCAAAACTTACACTTGCTGAACATGGCATATAACTTCATTTTCCATAGTCTTTCATAACTATTCTTAGATGTGTCTCATGTTCTTCTATGCTCTTGGAATAAATGGGTATATCATCTATGAATACCACTACAAACTGGTCTAATAAGTCTCTGAGTACTCTATTCATCAGATTCATGAAAGCAACTAGAGCATTTGTTAATTCAAAAGGCATTACTAGGAATTCATAATGCTCGTACCGAGTCTTAAAGACAATTTTCTTGTATATCTTCTTATTTGATCCTTAATTGATGATACCCTGATTTCAAGTCAATTTTGGAGAAGACCTGAGCTCCCTATAATTGGTTAAATAGATCATCTATTCTAGGGATGGGGTACTTATTCTTAATCGTGACTCGGTTCCGCTCCCTATAGTCGATACATAATCTCATGCTCTCATCTTTCTTCTTAACAAAGAGTAATGGAGTATCCTATAGCGAGATACTTGGCTTGATAAACCCATTACCTTGTAACTCTTGAAGTTAGGTCTTCAATTTAGATAATTCAGTGAGTTTCATTTTATAAGGTGCCTTGGATATTGGTGTTGTTTCCGATACCAAATCAATGTAGAATTTTATCTTTCTAACTGGTAGTAAGCTTGGTAGATTTTTTGGAAAGACATTTGCGTATTCCTTTATAACATATATATCTTTTAATTTCATTACTTGTTTGGTCTCCACTGATAATGCTAATATTCTACCCCTATCCTACAACTCATATGTAGGAAGAGTTGCAAGCCTCTATGCATTCAACTTGAACACAATTAGGTCTTCATTGGGGAACTTAAAACAAACCACTAGATTGTGATAATCTATAGTGGCATAGTACTTAGGCAACCAATTCACCCCTAAAATCATATCAAATTTTGTCATCTCTAACATAAATATATCCACTGACATTTCCTTTCCTTGTATTATAATTCCTACATCCCTACACATTTGATTTAATCTTTCTTCCGCTCCAAAAGGAGTATTCATAACAATAGCATCAACAACATAGGTTTTAATCCACACATATACATAAAGATAAGTGATATGCATGAATGTGCTGCAACTATTTCAAATAATACATAAGTTGTATTTAAATTGATAAGCAGTGTACCTACAATGGCATTTTAGTCTAGAGCATCCTACTATTGTTGTTGTAAAGCAAATACTTGACCAAGTGCCCTTTATCTCAGTCTAGGGTGTTAAAGGTCTACCAATTGATTATTTAGGTAGAGGTCTTATTGGCTACTATTGGGGTATTACAACCATCTAGTTATGTGTAGCACCACATTCAAGGAATCTATGCCCCCTTTGCTTACAAGTGTAGTAGAAAGTTTGAGGGATTGATTTCTCTTTATAATTCCTACTAGGATGTCCTATCTTGTTATAGGAAAAGCATGCCCCCTTAGACCACCTGCACTAATGTTATTCGTGGGGTCCTAAATACTTAGGACATCTGCTAGTCTGAAGAGGTTTAGGCACAAAAGCTATAGGTATGGCTTGATATACTGTAGGCCTCTTTCCTTTATTAGCATATGACACATTAGAGGCAAGTCTCTCTCTTAAGGCAATTCTTGACCTATGAGACAACTGTTCCTATGTTCTCTTCTTGCCCCACTCCAGCAACTTTACCTTACTAACAACTTTTGCATAAGTGGGTAATTGGAAGGACCACACTTCATGCTAAAGGTTAGGCTTTAGGATTTTCACAAACTTTCTTGCCCTAGAGGCATCATCAATACAAACTGCTTCTAGTAAAAACTTAGTCAAGCGGTTTAACTCCACTTCATATGCCTTTACAATTCAGTTGCTTTGCTAGCAATTATAATACTCTACCTCCATCTTATACTCGATGCTACTAGGAAAACACTTCTCGTAAAGTAGCTTCTTAAACCTTTGCATTAGATAGGGGCTCCTTCTAATCTAGACATACTAGTCCACTAGTTTACAATTGACCCCTTCAACATAAATGCTACAAATTTCACCTTCATGTCCTCTAGCACCATGAATGCCTCGAATGACTTCTCAATTTTAGTGATATAATTTTTAGCTTCTATTAGATCATCAACTTGTGGATAACATTCCTTTGCCAGTCGAACAAATTTGTCTAATCCAGATGGTTCCTCTACAGGCCTGGTAGGTCTTATAGCCTGTTATTGTTGCTGTGTTATCATCCCTACTAAGGCATTTACAATCTCCAGCAGTTGAGCAGTAGTGATGTTAGCTTAAGTTGGAGCTCCATGCTGAGGTGGTTTTAGAGGATACCTTTACTTTGCAGCATCTCTACACCATCCAACCTTAGATGATCTTTATCCAGTGTTTCTTCTATGAGGCATTTTGTTTGATAGGAGATAACTGAGTAGTTCCAAAGTTAGAGTTAGTGCAAGGAGTTAGTGGTGGTATACCTCTATGTATACTTATGTCTACATACACACACATGCACATAAATATAAGTAAAATAGAGTTTAAAAGATAATACAGCTAAAGACATAATTGAAATAAAATAATTATGCAAAAACAATCATCCCATGATTCAACTACTCTCTTCATCTCTTATTGCTCTACAGATTTCAATACTTAATCCATATAAAGATCATACCTTATTTTCTATTGATTAAGCTTGCACTTAATGATCAATAACCTATAACTTAATGATCTTTATACCAAAGTTCTATTGATCACAACCTATACTTTATTAATCAAAACTTAAGCTTTGATACCACCTAAACTGTACCATTCTAAAACTTGAAATGATACAACGTACCGCGTGTCACTATTGAGTAGCGATACTTTAAGGCTCTAATTCTCCAATACACATTCAAACCTGTTCACATCTAATATAAAATAATATCATTTGAACTTCAATAATAAAAATGAATGACTATCAAGTGAATCAATCTAGTCATCATTACTTCAAATAATTACATTAAACTCCAATCTTAAAACCAAAGTAAATGTTTATCGACATATAAAGAAATAACATATTTAAAAGTCTAATAACTATCTTCGCATTCTCAAATCAATAACCTAAAGTTTTATCAATGAATTCTTCATTGACTTTTACATTATGCCTCATCAATATAATAGTGGTACTCTCTCCCACATTCATTTTAATAATAACCCAATAAGTTCTCATTCTCATTGTAATTAGTATGTTCATCATATTCATCTGTAGCTGAAAAATAATTTAGAATGAGTCTAAGCCCAATACATGAAATAGTAATATACATCAACTCATCTAAGTATTATCTTCAATTAATCAACATACAACATAGGGGTACTCACGACCTTGTTACACATATAATATTTACATATATATAGCCTTAAGTGGCAAGTGTCATTGCAGGCCCTACCTAATCTTAATCTACCTCATATTATTTTGATACACAACTCTATTATAAACAATACAGCAATATGATACACAACTCTATTATAAACAATACAGCATATTGATTATTAGGATGTCCCCTAAGGATCTACCACTTCTGGCCCTTAGGTTAACCGTATACCATTAAATCCAATATTCATTAAATCATATTAATCAATATACAACATAGGGATACTCATGACCTTGTTACACATATAATATTTACATATATATAATCCTAAGTAGGGACTGCCATTGCAGGTCCCATATAATCTTAATCTACCCTAAATCATTTCGACATACGGCTTTATTAAGGACAACGCGACATATTGATCATCAAGGTGTCCCTTAGGGATTTGCCACCTTCGGTCCCTAGGCCAAGCATATACCAATAAATCTAATATTCATTAAATCATCTAAATACTACACTAACAAACATAAATAACAAAACATGGTAAACATGTAACTGAAGAAATGTTCTCACTATTATCTCTTATATCACTAGGAAAGGGATTTAAACCTATCAAGTATAAAGGAGTAAATTCAGGTCTATTCAATAATTAATCTAGGTCTACTAATTAGTTAATTATATCGTAATTGTAAAATTCCCTTCCTTGATGTCTTGTTGTACATAATTCGTAATTTAGAATTATAATATAATGAAATCAAGCGGAAAGTGTTTCAAAACAACATGGTCATGTAAGAGACCATGTATAGGAACACGAGTTAGAGCATGGCTGCATTAGTGGTCGTGTATCTTTTTGTGTAAAAAGTCATTTTAGCATACCTAGGTATATAATTATGTATTTGGCCATCTACCTTTTTGTGAATTTTTATAAATTGGCATGCCTGAGTACATGAGTGTATCCTTTGTCCATGTGCCTTACTGTGCACGTTCGTTTTTTTACACGGTTAAGTACACAAGCATGTATCTGACTGTATACAACACTATTCATCATGACCCCTTTTTCCTCTTCTCCAATTTGTTTTCAAGCCTAATGCCTAGAATTCTAATTTTAATTTATCGATTGATACACTAATTCTAATGCATTATATGGATCTTGTGCACTTATTTGATTTAGATTGTGATTAAAACCCTCAATTTGCTTAATTCAACATCTTATTTATCTTGTTCTTTGTTTTGAATTCTAACAATAATTAATATAATTTACTTAAATCCACAATTCCATCATCAAAGTAAACACCATGCTTATTAGAATCCTCACTTGATGAAATTGGATTGGTCTTGTTGTTATCCTTTATATCACTTGTGGATTTCTGGAGGTGTTTCTTAGGTTGCAACTATGCAAATGAAGGAAAAGGGAGAGGGATTAGGTCAAGCGGCTTATATATCTTAACCATGAAAAGATCAATTTGTCTCCATATATTTTGACTATTCATTTACCCTAAGGTTAAATTATATTAGATATTAAATAAATATATATTTATATATATGTTTATACATGCATTTACATAATGTCATTGCTAATAATGGTGTTCATTTTAATGTTTGGATATTATCCATAATTAAGAGAATGGTGATAAAGGTATCTAAACTTTCTCTTTTTGCAATCAAGTATTGGATGCTTTCAATATAGCCAAATGGTCTCCATTTTCAGAAGTTTGTGGACTTCTTATTGTCGAAGCTTATGAAACACATTGTAAATTGAAAATAAAACTGCATAGATAACGATAATTTTTAAGATTATAATTATGTATTTTATAGAGCCATTAGTATGGATTTTAGTTGAGTATAATTAAAATTCACAATTGATTAAAGGATAATGTGCATAATAGTGAACTTACACATAGACTAAAGGCATTAATATAAAGAATTGTACCTTATAGAGCTTCTAAATAGTTTCAATATTATGGCAAATGTCCATGGCATTCTTGTCTCATGCTTCTCTTCTTAATGACTAAGGAACTGATGGGCATAGGAGTTGAGGATATTGTGCACCAATGAATCCGTATAAGAGGGGCGAGGATTGCTATTATCCTACTTTTGTTAGGGGAAAAGTTCCTCTTCCTTAAGTTGATTCTTCCCGATCAGGAGATCTATTTGCTTTTAGTCTCTTTTTTCGACGAACATTAGATATTTGGGAACCTGGATTTAGAAAGGTGAGGTATTGAATGGGAGGAAAAATAGAGTTGTGCATAGGTTAGTTAAGAGAGAAAGTTAGCTCGTTGTTACGGTAATAGTTGATGTGTTCTTAAGAAAAATTTGGTTTAAGCCAAAATTATGTTTAATGGATGGAATTCACCTATTTAGTATACCGTTGAAGTGCCTCAAAATATCCATTAAAAGTGAGGGCAATTTAGTATTCTAATTTTCATTATCTTCTTTTAAATAACCTAATCTATTTCACGCTTCTACATGATCAGAAGCAATGCTTCTTCATAATCTCCATTTCTTCTCTCTAGCCAAAAGCCCCAAAACTAAGCCCTAATCTCACCCCAATCTCTCTCTCTCACTCACTCACTCTTGATGCCCTCTCTCTTTCCTAAAGAACTACATAGAATGTCACACCCCAAAAGGAGGCTTAGAAGTCTCCACTAAAATCATTATGGCGTGTATGCACCCGTTACATGATGATCGTCTTATGAGTCGAAGATCGTAAGACTGTAAATAAATAATTGCATTTACAACTAGTCATAGTATATATAATTGGATAAAAAAATACAACTATGGATCTTGTATCCCATGGTCAATCATGATTGCAGAGAATCAGTATCTCCTACCAATTAGTAAAATAGCATAAACACTAGGTTCTCAAATTCAAATTCTATTTACATAAGGGTCCTAACATTTCATCTAAACAATCTATCATTTAAAATTCTTATTTTGTTGTTTTGGTCTTTGAAAACTCTCGTCACTTCACATCTTATCCCATCCCGAGCTTTCGTAATCACTACCTACATAAAGTCTGTGAGGGGGGTGAGCATACTATGGCTCAATGAATGAGATGGTAACACTTTCAATGCTACATACACACAAGTAATTTCAAGTCAAGTTATCAAACATATGCTATGCATGAACAACCATATGAATGCAGCATCTCACGTGGTCTTCTGGTAATTAACATGAGATCTAGGGTTTACGCCCCCCTTGACCATGGGTTGGGGATTTCGAAGCCACCATTAGTGCCCAGGTCTTAATCACATATTCATTATTCTTATCACTTAATTAAGCTATATCTTAGCTTTAATGTTGTAAGCTTAAGTGCCTCAATACACCGAGCATTACACCCTCAAAAGACAGGCCGGACTCGGAACCGTCAGGTGTGACAATCCCCTAATCACTTAGTTCGCTCTTGACGGAACAATGATCCTCTGATCACTTCGAGCGCATCTTGTAGTAGTGATGGCTTTCAATCTCATGCAATATCTCATGGAAATGCATGTCAAGTTTTAATCAAGTCCATTCCCTTAATTAATTGATTTAAAGTGATCAAACAACATAGACAATCACAATCAATTCACATTCAAGCCAATGAAATAACTACCAAACATTTCATTTCACACTCATCACAACAAGCAAAGATCATGCCTTTCTTATTACATAAAACAAACACTGAAGCTAGACCCCACGGATGTAGACTATTCGGTCTTACAACAGATTAAATTAACTTGGCACCTCTCAATGGCATTTCTTTTAAATATTAAACCAACTACTCTGGGTTGATATACACTCATCATATTTGATACCTCTGTATCATTTGTCTTAAATGTCAAATTAACCACTCGGGGTTGTTTTACAATCATCATCTTTAACACATGTATGTCATCGCACTTCTCAAGTGCTCTGTTATTCACACTTCCGAGAGCCAACAAAGTTGTCTCGTATTTTCCCTTTTTAAGTCCTCAAGACATTTATATATGATACATATATATATATATACACACACACACACATATAGGTATGTACACGACATATATTTAATTAAAGACAATTGACTAGACATATTCCCTTACGTACTTAAGAGGGTAAGAAAATATGACTGTTGAGTTGTAAAAATCAAGATTTCACTCATGATTTGTATGATTGGGTTCATAAGTGTATTATATAGATAAAATAGGAAAATAAGCTTGCCTAAGTATATGTACACATTCAGGAACCAACTCTAATATGTATACATAAGGACATCTATAGACCCTATTCCAACTAAGCACACTTACTCGGTAGCTTTAGAAGGAAAAGCTAGGTTTCTATGTCCTGGTTTGATTTGAAAGAAAAAAATTTTAAATCATGGGTTAGGTTTGTGGTTATAGCACTAGTAATATGGTGCTAGGTGCTATCATTAAGGTAACGACATCTAAACCCCCAGACCATGCCATCCTCTATACTCTTTAAGACTCCTTTCCTAACTCATCAAACCCCACTATGACTCAACTCGGTAATAATCACATTCAATTGCAAATACAACAAGCAATAGAATTCACATACATAGCATATCAACATACAACACAACATAGTAGCATATCATTAAGTTTCTCACTCACTTGTTCAGGGTTGTCATAGTCCTAACTGGCATTAAGTGATTCCAACGTGCAGTCCCTTCTTCGAGCATAATATTGAAGGGTCAGCTACAACAACTCCACACAATTTTTGTTGGATTACTCAATCTCTCGTTAACTCCTATATCTTTTCAAACTCCCTAATACCTTTCCCCACACTCACATACCTAATCAGTTCACCGATGGCACACACTTACTTTTAGGTCTTCCCTTCATAACTTGATTATTTAATCAAGTTGCTCGAACCACTTCTATTATATCGATGACACCTTCTCTTTCCAATTAATTTCACACACATACACTTGCTTTCTTTATGAAGTCCCCTTTTCCTCTTCGGCTTCACCATTCCATTCCTTCTTCTCTTTTTCTCACCCTTTTACTGTCTTCAATTCTCGCTTTCTCTTTCTTCCAACTTTTACTTTTTCCTTTCTCCTTATTCTCTTCTTCCTTTTGACTCCCTTACCATAACTTTCCCCTTTGTTTCCTTGCCAAGCTCCCTTCAAGCCCTCGGACTTCTCCAATTTCCCACTTCTTCTTCTCATTTCTCTTCACTCTTCTCTAGTCCACACTTATGCATGTTTATATTTCAAATCCTTTCTTCTAATTCTCTATGTTTTTCCTTCTTCCTAGACATCTTCCATTTTCCTTTTCTACTTCATATCTCCTACTCATCGAATCCCACTTACACATCGTACATACACACCACGCACATACACCGGCACATTCCCACACATCACATATACACACCAACACACTCCTACCCATACATATATACACCCTGCACACATCATACACACACCAACACATATATACACACAATCATACTATGCACCTAGTTACACGCACACACAACCGTACTTTATTATCCTCCTTTCTCCTTAAGTCTACATACACACACACCACCAATGCATACATAAGCACATACTCCATTCACGTCTCACACCACCAACACATACACACACATACTCCACTTACATCTCCTAGGTTATCCATAGACCAACTTAAACCGAAGATGAGTTGGACCGACGAATTGATTTGAAGAATTGGCTTGAGAAGACTATTTTTGTATTTTGTTATTTTTCTTTGAACCATTTATTTTGTAAGATTTTGGGACATTTTATTTGGTTGTATTTTGTGTTTTAGGACCGGCCACCCTTTAGTAGCATAGTTGTAATTTTTTTAGTTATTTTAATCTTAAAGGGAACAAATATAAATACTTGCTTAAGTAGGGTTTTAGGAGGAGGAGAATACACATTTTTGCTGCCCATGTTTCGTGAGAATTAGGGTTCTTACCTAATTTTCATAAGACTCTTATCAATTTCAATTCAATTAGAATTGTGGCGAGTTTGCAACCTAGTGAATTGTGAGTAATATCAATTCCTTAAGTTGTTTTCCTTTTCATGACTAGTGTATCATATCTAGTGTCGATTATGATTGTGTTCTTTTGGTTCTAGATTTCACGTCTCTTGTAGGGTCAATTCTATCAATATTTTGCTTGCAATTTAGTGGAATTGGTTCCTATATTGAATTGTCATTGTGAAGTTTTCAATTGCTAGTGGAATTGTATATTTACGTAGAGGCTTTTTGCATAAGGGATTCACACCTTTTAGTAGCCTTGATCATTGGAATTCCATTTGTTCTTATATTGAATGCTTAATCCAATTGAGTACATCATTATTTGGTGTTAAGGGTAATTGATTTACTAATTGGATTACAAAGGATTTAGGGTTCACGTCCAATTGGAGGATTGATCTAGTTTTGTAATTAGGACTTATTCCAATTGTTTGAATGCATATGCTTTAATCCATTTAAGGCATATCACACCATTTCATACACATACATACATGCCCACTTACACCACTGCTTCTATATATATATATCACATACCCACACACCATACGTCCTTCATATATATATACACACACACTACATACTCCACCTACCATCCACATACACACATGTGCCGCATAACCCACTTCTCCCATACACCTATACATATACTCCACACACCTCACACCTTCCATATATACACACACACCCTCACACACCTCATGAAAATCCACGCACATACAAATTGCACACACCATACACCTCCATATATATATATTCCCTTCGCATGCACCACACATCATCCTACACACACACATCCCGCATACACCATACACCCATACACACATCTTTACACACTGCACACTATCACCTACACATACACTCTCGCACATCCCACATCGTCACCCACACATACATACATACACTATCGCACATCCCACACCATCACCCACACATACACACATACACTCTCACACACATCCCACACCATTTCATACGCATACATAAATAATCACACACACTACACACTCGGCTCCTCCTTCCTCCTTTCACATACACACGCACCTTTATACACTACACACTATCACCTACACTTACACACACACATTCCTATACACACACTGCCCACCGTCACATACTTATACACATATCTTTGCATATACTACACATCATCACATACTCATACATCTCGCACACCGCCTCACACATATACACACACCTTTGCTGCTTCTCCCCTTTCCCACCACAATAGCCCGTTGCTGCTGTTGGGTTGCCGCCATCATTGTTACCGTTCTCCGTTGCATGCACTACGCACCTCGTAACCCTCTCTTCTCCACTGGTCCATCATCCACTTACGCCGAAGACCAGATCACCATGGAGGCTTGGACGTTGCTGTCGTCGTTGTGGTCATTGCTGCCGCTAGGGTCGGGGTCGTCGTTGCTGCCACTGTTGCCTCTGTCATCAGGGAAGAAGACAAGACAGACACAACTTAGAAGCTGTTGCCACCATCATTGCTGGGTTACCGACGTTATTGTTGCCATTGCTATCATTGCCGTGTCGTTGCTATCGGACTCTTCTCTTCTTGCGAACACGGTTGGCCGGAAATAAGGAAGGACAAGTAAGAACGAATCAGGTGTGGCTTAAGGAAGGACAAGGGCAGGTGGAGATGTTGCTACTGTTGTGGATGTTGCCATCATTGTGTTGCTGTCGGTCGTTGTCCTTTAGTTGGATGTTGCTATCGTTGTCACGATTGCTGCTGCTGTTGGGGGTCGTGGCTACTGTCGTCGTAGTTGTCGCGGACGCCAGTGTGGTTGCTGCTGTTGGGATTGTGGTCGCAGCTACTACCACGATCGAAGTCGCCATCGCCATTGCCGGGGATTCCTTTTCAGATCTGAAGTGTAAGAGAGAGAAAGAAAGAGAGGGTTCTATTGTGGGGAAGACGAGAGGAAGGGAGACTTGGGAAAAACAAGAGGGAAGGAGAAGGGAAGAAGACGTAGCAGGGGAGGGCACAATCCGGGAGAAGAAGAAGAAGAAAGGAAGGTAGAAGGAAAGAGAAGATGAAGAGAAAAGAAAGGAAAGATAAGATAGAAAGCCAAAGGGGGCTGCTGTGCTGCCGCTGCTGCCTGCTGCTCAGGACATAACGGGTGCATAGGACAGTAGTAGAAGATATTTTTTTTCTATATAAATATATATATATATTATATTTTATTTTATAATGTCCTTATTTTATTATTCCGCTTACGTATGAGAATACCTTTAAAAATTATATTTTCAATAATTTATTATGAAATTTTATGTCTAGGTTAATTTGATTATTTTGAATATAAATATTTACTCTAAATTTTCATTTAAAATTCCTAGATCTATAATTTAAATTAATTTCATTATTTAACCTAATATTGTTTGAAAATTAGGTTTCGAAGGATTTATTCTTCTAATTGTTCAAATTTTTAAAACCTATTAATATCACAAAATATAATAATATTTATGCGTCGAAATATTCAAATTTTTGTCGTACATTTCTTAGAGTTTCTAATATTACAAAATTGTTCCTCTCTTTACCCCGACCTAAAAGTATTTGTTATTCTATTTATTTTCTTAAATTTCCATATAGTTTTTCGAAATTTTTAGGATTTTACATAGAATTTCATCTTAAAGTAATTTCTCACTCTCAATTCCATTCCACTCATTAATTTAGAGAATTGATAAGTCAAATAGAGATTTTGTTTGTTGCAAGATATTAAAGTATGGTTTATAGATCGAGAAATTTCATAAGTTTCGGTGAGAAATTATAAGTTTGTAGGATTTTTAGAATTTGGTAATAAATTGATTATTTGTTATGTATTGGTTGTTGAGGAAGTATCTTGAATTGAGTGCGACCATAAAATTTTCACAAGTGTGGGATTTGTCTCTAAGGTCATACACATAAAGTGTTTCCCTTTTCCTCTTCTCTTTGCATTTTTATTATTTTTCTAGTATTGTTCTTTTAAGGTTTCATCACAATTTTGGAGTTTAGATTATGAATTAGGTTTTAATCAGCATTAAGGAGAAATTCAATAGATATTTGATTGATGTTAATTAATTAGAGATTATTATTATTATTTATTAAGAATGAGATTTTAGAGTTAGTATGAGATAAAATATATAAGTGAAAATTGTTTGATTTATGAGAATCGAATTATAGAATTAATTACACCATAAGAGTTTTTTTTTTTTTAATGATATTTTGGAGTAACAAAATTAAGTTTTTGAAAAATAAAGTCTAATTGAAAAAAGTGTTTGATTATTTTAGATAAAAGGATTGAAGAATTGAAAACTCAAGGAAAAGGCTCAATTGAATTCCCAACATAGTTGACCGTATTTGAATCTAGGTTGGTTGAATTTTTAGGTTAAATTTCAATTGATTGAGTTTATGAGTATGTCTTGGTGAGTTTTGAATATCAAGTTTGAGTTATAACTAAGTGTTAACCATTTATATGTGAATTTAATTTTGGGAGTTGAATTTTGTTCTAGATAATTCTAGTGTTGAAGAAATCCTAGGTATGTAGTTTTTGTTGTTTGTTGCTTGTGAGTTTAGGCTTGTAAATGAAAATAAATTTAAAAATATTGGAACTAGTAATTGTTTTATTGTTTGTGTATGCACCAATGCTGGGAGTACCCCAAAGTCCTTATGTAAAATAACTTGGTTCTAATTATTCTAGTGCATTTTATCTGTTGAGGCATCCATTCCAAAAGAAAAAAACATCTTATTACATGTAAAATTGAACAAAAAAAAGAAAAAAATATATAATGTCAACAATAATAATAATAATAACCTAATGGTAGTTTTGTAATATTAAAAAAAAACACACACCTCAAGTGCCTGTCTTTTTAAAACTAATGTATCTTCCTACTTCCTCTTCTCTCTCTTCACCCTTCCTTCTTGTTTTTTTTTTTTTTCCTAACAATTACCTCCCTTACTTTGCAACACACAATGAGAATCAAAGGTAAGTGAATCATTCTTTCACTTCTTTTTTTTTTGTTTTTTGGGTTTCCACATTTTTTAGAATGTCTAATGTGAATTAGATGGGGAAAAAAAAACAAAAAGATATTTGGTGCATTATTAGAAATGGACAACATTAAAGGACAACTTTTTAAAAAGTTTTCTTGGTAAGTTCAAATTTTTTGGTTGTGTTCAAGTATATTTTGGTATGGATTTGTGATAAAAACATATTTAGGGGTGTCAAATTATAGGTTTGTAGAAGTTTCATTTGTGGGTGTTGAGTTCTTCAAGATATTAAGTAAGTTTTGATTTAATTGTGTATTTTTAAATTGCATATTAAAGAATAAAAATGGACTATTTGAGTGTTTCCATGAAAGATATTGAAGTTTAAAATGTGTTATATGAATTATTATGGAGTAGTGTGTAGTGGTTAGGCATTGGGTGTAGTTTTGGTGATGTTTTGTGATGGTGGAAGGGAAAAATTCAGCAAAAAATTGCAAGTGGCACATTTCCAGTGCTTAGAAGGTAAATTAGAGAGTGAGCAAAAATACATGATAGTTTTTGGTGGTCAAAGAGTTGACCAAAAAGTGAGCAAAACTACAAAATGAAATTTTTTGTGAGTAAAGGATAGGCAAACTACAATATTACATATTCTGGTAGGTAGAAGGTTAAGCAAAAGGTAAGGTAGAAAGTAGTAGAAGAGAGTAAGCTTAAGTTATCTTAGATTCTGATTAAAACTTAACTAATTGTGGTTAATATAAGGTTCTATGAGTAAAGATAACTCGAAGTTTTGTGAGTCTTTTTATCTAGGTACATATTTACCTTACTTGTTGGATGTGCATGTTATGATATAATTAAAAAATTTTAATTAATATTTGACCTTTAAATTGTTTGTTAGTTGCGCGTAGTTAGGCTTAAGGATTGAAGATAGTAGACCTTAGGATAACATCCTGATGATTGGTATGTAATGTTGTCTCTAATAGAATAATGTATCAAAATGATATAGGTAAAATTAGGTGACTCATGAACTCATGGGTGTTAAGGCCGAAGGTGGTAGTTTTTGATAGCGTCTAATTATATGTATTTTATATATTTGTGTGATTTGGGTCCTAAATTACCTTGAATGCCAAGACCATATCGCTTATTTGGCTTAAATAAGAGGTAATTAACCTGTTGTTTGAGATATCCTATTACACATATTAGCTTGTTAAGTGTGATTGCATGGCATGCATGTATGGTTGTGGTACTCACGTCTTAGGTTTTAGCTCACTCATTGTTAGATTCTTTTTTATCAATTGCAAGTACTTTTGATGAGTATATCGTATATGAAAAAATGGGTAGAAACTATCATCAAGTCGGGGATGGCAATAGTGACAGTGAGTACTACTATGAGAATCAATAAGTGTGTTACTTTTTGGAGATAGACTTTAGTTAACTCATGTTTATGTCGACTTGTATATATTAATTGTGTTTGTAGAAGTAATGGTCTCTAGTTATAATTTTTATTGATTTCTATTCAGGTTTAGCGAATAGGTTGACCACTGTAGTAGGAGAGTAGATTTTTGTTGGACATGTTCAATGGATTGTTGTAGCTATCGAGTGAGACTCCTATAAGCCACTCAATGTTGATATGTAGAGTTTTACATTATGTGTGTTTAGTAGTTATTACAAGTTCTTTGGTAGTTATTATAGGTTCTTAAAGATTTTAGTTAATTCTGTGCCTTTGCATATCATTACCCAATGATGACATGTAGCGGGTTGTAATGTCTTAGGCTATAGGGAATTACAACTTAACTAGTGTCAAAGTTTAGGTTTATTGATCCTTAGAAAATTTAGGAATTGACTCAGTAGGATGGTGAGATAAAGAGTGTGGGTAGAAAATAGGTTAAGCTTATTCCCTTGGTGTGTTTTTTATTATTATTATTATTCTTGATCAATAGTAATTTTATATTATTCAACTATTACCAATTGTTATGTGATTGTATTGGAGGAATTTTATTTGACATTATGATATGAGATAATAGATAATTATAGAACCTTAAATTGTGGAGAATGCCAACATTTATGCATAGAAAGCTTAGATAAGGAATGAACGACAAAGTTCAAACCCAATTATAACAGAAAATAAGGTAAGATACTAAAAGTTACTGCTTAAGAATTTGTCTATACACACATGCACAGTCTATAAAAATACATATGTTTGTATTTATAACTCAACAACATTGAATCAATTTACTATTAATAAGGTGAATGTGTATAATGTAAACAAAAAATATATTAATTAAATTAAAAAAATAAAAATCAACGAATAAATATATAAATAATTGAATAACTCCAATTTTTATATATAAAGAAATAAGGTAACGAGAATCAATAGTTAAAAAAAAATTAAGCAATTTGCAAAATTAAATTAAGTGGTGTAGTTAATTAGAAAACCCCTCAAGTCAACTAAGATATTTTCCCAATTATCTAGCATAACAATTACACACACAGTAAAATACAAACTGTATTCCTAAAATACAAAACAAAAATTGTCTTGATACCCTCACAATGGGGATGCTATCATATAAAATGAAAGATGACAAAAGTAATATAATAATAATAAATAACAACAATAATATAGGAAAGACCTAAAATAAAAAATTGCTTCGCCAAACTTTACATGATGAGTGATAATGGATTGATCAAGAGAAAAATAATAAACTTAAAAAAATGTTTTAAATAAACAAACCATAGATAAACAACAAAAGTTTTCAAATAGAAGATGAAATAGATAATTGATCAAACAACATAATTATAAGTTTGTATATAATTTGACATATGTACACATAAGATGGATTAATGATTTCTCTTTTCTTTCTAGTTCAATCTTGTCATGTAAAGTGATGTGCCTAATTTCACTTCCAAGCACAATCAAATGACTCAAGAAAACAAGTCTCAAGTCTGATACAAAATCGGTCCACCAAGGAAGCAATTCACGTGAATACTTTGTAGATTTTGATGGAAAATGTTGATCAAATGATTTAATTATAATCTCTATTTGTAACATTCACCAAGTAACTACAATAAGGATTGACAATCACGTGGAAATCAGATCAAAGAAAGCAATAAAACTTTGAAATCCACTTTCCCTTTCAATCACAAATTCACGCCAATGCACTAAAAATCATATATGTAATTCAAGTGCTCAAGGAAACAATCAATCTTACAAGATTGTTGTCTACGAAATATAACCACAAATATGTCCAAGAAAGATCCAAATCTACCCTAGATATGACTCACTAGAGAAGAAATGAACATACAACAAAGATGGAATCGATATGACTCACGATTCCCCTTTATCACACTCGCCACAATTCCAATTCTTGGGTTGAAATTGATAAGAGTTTTGAACTAAGGAAAGAACCCTAATTCCACATGTGAAAGTGTCTCTCAAATCTGTAAAAATTGGCCTCCTCAAACCCTCTCTTAAGCAAGTATTTATACTTGCTACTCCAAGGGTTAAAAAGTGGTCAAAATTACAAGTTTGTCACTTTTAAGGTGGCTAGCCCTAAATGAAAATTACAAGGAAATAAAAGTGTCCCAAAACCAAATACAACCAAAATAGTTCATAAAAGAAGAAATATATAAAAGAAATGGTCTTCAAGATGCCAGTCTTCGATAGGATCCATCGGCCCAACTCATCGCCGGTTCAGGTCGGTCTATGGATAACCTACAAGCTGAGTTTGAGGGAGTTTGTCCATTGCCCTATAAAATATGATAAGTGTGCTTGTTGGAAAACACAATACAAGAATAATAGAAAAGAGGTTAATATATAGATAATTCCGAGGTCGATTTGCTCAAAATGGGCCTTCATCACCAAGATTTGAAATCCTTTAGTTCTTGCCCTAATGATAGGTTTTGTCAGATTTTTATTCCTATCATAAAGAGTGTCAAGTGTTGTTAATGTCGTGTCATGTTATGTCATGTCATGTTATATCATGTCTTGTCATGTAAGTTGAGTCAAGTTGTTAGTCTTGTCTAAGTTGAGTTCAATCAAGTGTGAATATTCCTTAACTCCACTAATACTTGTACCTATGCTAAGTTATAGGGAATACCAATTCTTCAATATTAATTGAAGATATTAAAAGTATAAAACTTAGGAATAAATAAATAAGTTGAGAATGAATGGAATGAAGAATGTTACATTTAATAAGTAAGAAATAATAAGCTATGTTGGTAATGAAGATTCCATTAGGTGAAGGAAGAGAATGTGTTGAATGGGGACCCTTCTTTACAAAAAGCTGGAATTTCTTTTAAGGATTTGCAACATTTGACGGTATATCACTTTTGTAGCATGGTATGGGAGGTAGAGATGGTAAATTGTTCTATGAAGTAGGAAAATGTACCAGCTGTGATTGGTGCTTTATTATGGGAATTTCCTGAAGTTTTTCAAGAAATTCTTGAATTACCACAAGCCCAAATGCATGATCATAAAATCCCTTTAAAGGAAGGAGTGGGACCAAATAATGTACGACCTTATCGCTATGCACACATCCAAGAAGATGAGATTGAGTGGCTTGTGAGTAACATGTTATAAAGTGGAATTATTGTGCATTGAATGGTATTTTTGGTTAAAAAGTAAGATAGGTCATGGAGGTTTTGTGGAGATTATTGTGCATTAAATGTTGTTACAGTTTTAGATAAATATCTATTCCAGAAATTGATGAGTTATTGGGCAAATTGCATGGCTTCTTGTTTTTCTAAAACTAATCTTCGTTCTAAATATCATCAAATAAGGGTTTCCTAGGAAGATATACAAAAAATGGCTTTTAGAACACATCAAGGGCACTATGAATTTGTCGTTATGCCTTTTAGTTTAACTAATGCACTGGCAACTTTTCAGTTAGTTATGAATGATCTTTTTTAACCTTATTGGTGACAGTTTGTGTCAGTATTTTTTGATGATATATTGGTTTATAGTTCCACTTTAGAGGCTCATCTCAGTCACTTGAGGATAATGTTGGAATTTTTGCGCATTAATTGATTTTTTTGCAAACCAGAAGAAATGCACATTTGGTAGATCTTCATTGGAATATCTTGGTGATATTATGTTAGCTAATGGTGTAAGCATGGATCCCATGAAGGTAAAGGTGGTGTTGGAATGGCCTTTACCAAAAAATCTAAAGGGATTATGGGGATTTCTTGGAATATCTAAGTATTATCATAAATTCATTCGAGATTATGGAAAGATCGCTTGGCCCCTTACCACTCTTTTGAGGAAGGATTCTTTTTCTTAGAATGACGAAGCTACAGTTTATCCTTTACAACATACCTTAGTTCATGCACCGGTTTTGACCATGCCTAATTTCTTTAAACCCTTTATTGTTAAGTTTGATGCTTCAGGAGTAGGTTTAGGAGTGGTTCTCATGTAGGGGCAGCAACCTACTGATTATTGGAGCAAGGCTTTAGCAGATCAAATCTTAAGTAAATCTATTTATGAAAAAGAATTAATGGCTCTTGTTTTGGCCATAAATCATTAGCTACTATATCTTTTGGGGCATAAGATTGTGGTTAAAACTGATTAGAAGAGTTTATGATTCTTTGTTAGCCAACGTATTATGACTCCTACCTAACAACATTGGCTTGCAAAATTGTTGGGATATGACTTTGATATCCAATATAAGGTGGGTATTGCTAATAATGCTACCGATGCACTATCTAGGGATTTGAAGACTTACCTTTAGGAAGTATTTTGGACTCCATTTGGACCGATCTTAAGCAAATTCGACAAGCTGTTATAAATGATGAGTTTTTTACTTCGAAGGTCCGCTTATTAAGGGACGACAGAGATGCTGGCCATAAATTTCACTTAGTTAATGATACCTTATTTTTTAAGGGAAGGTTGGTCATTCCAACAGATTCAAAATGGGTACAAAATATTCTTACATAAGTTCCACTCTTCTCCTATGGGAGGCTATGCGAGATATGTTAGGACCTATCGACGTTTGGCTTCAAACTTATTTTGGTGTGGGATGAAGAAGGATGTTTTAGTTTTTATAGCTTCTTATGCGGTTTGTCAATGCAACAAGTTGAAAAATCTTTCTCTTACTAGTCTTCTTACTCGTTTACCTATTCCTACTGGGGTTTAGGAAGATATTTCTATGGATTTCTTGTTTAGAATATTTAAATCTCAAGGGTATGAGGTTATTTTGGTAGTAGTGGATTGTTTCTCAAAATATGGTCATTTTCTCCTTTTGAAACATCCTTACACTACTAAATCTATGGCTTTATTGTTCATGAAAGAGGTGGTTTAGTTACATGGATTACCATGTACTATTGTTAGTGATCGGGATCCCCTTTTGTGAGTACTTTTTAGCGGTAACTGTTCATTCTCCAAGGCACTTATTTACATTCTAGTACTACGTATCACCTTGAAATCAATGGCCAAACTAAAAATTTGAATCGTAGTTCAAAATGTTATCTTAATTGTTTTGTGTTTGAATATCTTAATGAATTGGCGAAGTGGATTGCTTAGGTGGAATTTTTATATAATACTTCTTATCATTCTTCTTTAGGGATGACTCTATTTAAAGTGGTTTATGGGCATCTCTCTCCTTCTTTGCCGATATATTTCTAATGAGGTGGATCACCCAGAGGTGCATGTAGCTTTATGTTCTAGGGATGAAATTCTTTTAAGGTTACGTGCTAACTTAGAGAAAGCTTAACTTTGTTATACTACTTAAGCTAAGAAGCATTGATGAGAGGTTGAATATGCTATTGGAGAGTGGGTTTTCTTAAGCCTTTGGCCAGCTGTAAATGCTAAATTGGGTTTTCGACCTTCTATGAAGTTAGAACCTTGATACTTTGGTCTTTATTAAATCGAAGCACAAATTGTGGTAGTCGCTTACAATTGAAATTGCCTCTAAGGTGTTGTCTTCATCCTGTTTTTCATGTCTCTTTACTTAAGAAAGCTTATGGGTCTTTTCCAGTTTCCCCAAACCTTCTGCCTTATTTGGCTTTCGACAACCTTTTGGAAGTGCATTATCCTTCTTAAATATTAGGGCATTAGTTTATTGTACGCAATGGTCTCGAAGTCCCTTAGCTTTTGATTTGTTAGGAGGGGGCTTCGGAGGATGATGAATCTTGGGTTGATGTTGAGGAATTTCAAATTTTATATCTTGAATTTGTCCTTAGGGATTAGGATAATCTTAAGGGAGGGGTATTGCAACATCTTCCCATTGGTATAAACCTCTACTTTAGATTTATGAGTGAAGAACTCATCATTAAGTCTTTAATATAGTATTATAAGGGGTGTGTGTGTGGTGTATGTGGTGTGCGTATCTGTTGTAGTTTATGTGTGTGTATCTGTTAGAGTTGTCATTGTGCCGGTATTCTGTTTTTTGTTTATGGGAAGGGTATAGTTGCTATTATGTAGAGGTAATTTGGTATTTTGGACCTATATATATCTACATATATATAAGGAAATATTATAAGGGAGTTAAGGGTGGAAGAAGTTAGAGAGTTAGATATAAGGAAATATTAGGAGGGAGTTAAGGGGGGAAGAAGTTAGGCGTCAAAAAGGAAAAAAAGAAAGAAAAGAAAAGAGCTTCTAAACATGGAAAGAGAGAGAAAAAGCTCTAGAATTCAAGTGATTAGAAGGTTAAATGTTTGGGACAGGTCTGATTTCTTCAAGTAATCTTCTACTCAACCGATGTCTATTTCTTTCAACGTTGCCATAGGTGTTTTGAGTTTTTATAGTTCTAATTGTTGCAATGTTCATAAGGAGTTTAGATATAGAAATGTAAGTGATTCTCCTAGTTTGCCTTAAAGGTTTCACTTCTTTATGTATACTTGCTATTGTATTAGGAATCAGTAAGATTCAACTTTCC
The DNA here is from genome assembly GCA_037954665.1 of Laguncularia racemosa. Classification (NCBI taxonomy): domain Eukaryota; kingdom Viridiplantae; phylum Streptophyta; class Magnoliopsida; order Myrtales; family Combretaceae; genus Laguncularia; species Laguncularia racemosa. Next base: position 6,426,960 of record JBBMOL010000009.1, on the reverse strand, counting down.
TATATACGCATGTTTCCTACCATAAAGAAATGGAACATTTTTTTTTTTTGGGTAACTAAAGAGTATCTTTTCATACGAAATTGGTTTTTTAGTAGTACAACCTTTTCTTCTTCTTTTTTTCCTTTAATAAATTTCATTTAGTGTTTGATTACTTTATTAATTAGGGAAATGCACTTATCCAAAAAAAAAAAAATTAGGAAATGCATTAAGGTTCAAGTTTGATTATCTTATAGGATTGAAATCCATGCCGATTGAGAATATAATTTGATTTTTATAATTTATTGTAGAAAAATGGTAAGGAAGTATTCTACAACAAATTAGACAAGGGACATGTGATAAAAGTTGGAACCATGATAAGGTTTGTAATCAAAAGGTAATATATCTTCTTATGAATCTACTTTCTCCATGCACAAGTGGAAAAAGCTTATATTACAAAACTTAAGTTACAAGTTAGCAAAACGTAAGACTACATACATTGAATTGTTGGATTTTTTAATTTTTACTTTTTTTAATATGTTGTTCTCCTCCTAATTTTTCTATAATATAGTAATAAATAAAATTTGTTAATTTGTGTTATCACTTGCTGCTATGAGATGATCATCTCAAGGTGATATAGACAGATGCTCCTTTTTCATATATGTTGTCTCAGCTTGGCAAAATAATTTGTTGTTCTCAAGAGAAATATGACTTATGGTAGCTTGATCATTTACTCCTCTACAGTATGAATGAGGAAATTTTGCACATTTCTGATGCTCTTATTTCAGATTAGATAGGAAATGTCTGTTCATCGGATAAGAATCTTGAAGAAACTCCCATGATACATAGGTAGTTGGCTAAGTAGAAATATTGATTTTGAGGTTAATTTCATAAGTGAGTTAAGAAATTTCTATACAAGATTAATAAGAAGAAGGAACTTGAAAGACAAAATGAGATACATGAGCTTCCTTCTTCACGAGCAAGAACTATTTCCTCAAGTGATGGCAAATTGTCAAAGAAGCAAAAAGTCTGGAAATAGTCTTAAAAGGTGACTTTTTATCCTCCTTTGCATATTTACTTTTTGCATGACTTTATAATTTCCTCCAGAATTTTTTTTAACATGATCATTGCTCTTGAAATTTCCTATGCTCATGTGGGCTGTTTGTACCTTTGTTTAGATGTTTATACTATTTTTATCCATCAACAGAAGGTGTTAGTTTCTTGAGCCTCATAACTCATCCTTATCTTTTCCCTTCCAATCATTTGCAAGAATTTGATGCCTTAAATTTGTGGTTTCATTTAAAAAAAAATTACTTACACATCTGTTCCTTTGCTTTTGAGTAATATAAAGGGATATTATAGTGAAAAGTACTTTCTTTATAAGAAAGAAAGTGATTTATTGATATCTAAATTGCTGGATCTAATTATACGATGGAAAATGTCCATTTGTTTCAAGTTAGATTTTAATGCCTACCATTGATTATGTGAGGTGTATTTCCTTGTTGTCTTGGCTTGCCTTTTCCTTTCATAGTAAGTTGCCAAATTTGTCCTAAAACTTTGATTAAAGATTCTACTCTAGCTAAGTGAATGGGTGATCACCTATATGGCTCTTGTTCTCGCTCTCTCACTAAAATCTTGGCCAGCTGTTAATTCTCCACCAACTCTTTTTCTTGTCAATGAAAAGATTTTTTTTTCTTTCTTGCCTTTTGTTGTTGTCAACTAGTAAAGATAGGGTATGGGAAGGTAAAGTGATAGGATTGAGTAAGTGGTATTATGGATCCTCTCACTGTTTCCTTTTGTGCAACCCTTAACTTAATACCTCGAGTCATGACTTCCTTTACTTTGAGGGTTTGCTTTTCTGTTGAAGGAAGCACCCCCAACCACCCCCCCCCCCCCCCCAAAAAAAAAAAAAAAGAGTTTAATTCTAAGAGCTTAATTTGGTTGTTTTCCTAACAGTAATCTTACATTATTGGTTCATCATACTCTGAATCTGAAGTCTATTACCCGCATGCCTGGCTGGGAAGGAAGAAAATATATGTAGGAAGAATTGAATTGGGTAAACCATTTAGTCCACGAACCTTGCTTTATTGGGCAAACACCGTTGGTACTCACCATTATGTCAAATTTGTGGCCTATAATTTCTTTGGAAATGCAGGGTTAATGCACTAGAAAATGGAAGCTCTATTTTCTCTTTTGTTAGCTATTTTTAATCTGTAAAGCAGTATTGAGTTATGTTATCTTCCTGGAGTTTTGAAAGCTTTTACATTCTTTGTTTCTACTTCCATTTGCCCATCTTTGTAGAGCAATTTTTGACGTTCCTTATAAAATAAAATAAAATAAAAAGGATGTTGTCATTCTTCGGCCGACTAATGATAACTTATTAGTTATTCCTTGTTTATTATAATTGGATATAAAAATAAAATAAAATTGTTGTTTTCTTATAATTGGATGTTCCTTTAACTATGCTTAAACATATTAAAAATAGTAAAAAAAAAAACTGTTAAATGTCTTAAATAAAATATAATTCATGACATTTAAATCTCACTAATATATTAATTCTTTTACACTTTTAAAGGAAATAAATATATAAAATTAGCAATATTTAAATGACGCTAGTAGATTAACTTAAACAACCTTTAAACTTCTCTAATATTTTAACTTATTCAACATTTAAACATCACAAATGTTACCCTTTTACCACACTTTTGATCTCAATTAATATATTTAATTATGGTTTTACTACATTTAAACATCACCTATAAATTATTTTTATTTATGTTTAAACATCACACAATATAAGACATTTGACTACGTTTTCACTTTTTGGAAATGTTTATTTTATGAACATTGCGTATCAAATCCACGACATACGTTTCACAACATATATTAGCTAAAATTATTAAATGTGGCTAAATATTTTTGGCAATGTTTATTTCATATTTAGCAATGTTTACTAAACATCGCCTAAAACCAATTTTGTTGTAGTGAGTAACATATTTTTTATGTAACTTAAGTATGTTTTTACTATGATCTCTATTGTGATTGTCCTTAAAATTACTCTTTTACTATGATAGGAAAATAGACATTAAACATACCTACATGCTTAGATTAGATAATGAACATGTAATAATTTTTGCTAACGTTTTTTTATGGAAAGTGTGGTTGATGGAAATAAATAGCTATTTTCTTCCTTATATAATTGCTTTCTACTTAACAATTGTCACCCAAACCTCTAATTTCATTTAAGAAAGCTTTCTTTTGCCCATCTATTTAGGAAATTGTCATAAAGATTATATTAACTTTCAATCATAATATATCCATACTTCAAATATTTGCTACATATGAAAGTATTTTACTTCACATCATCCTCTTTTAGGTCTATGATGGAGGATATGGGGTCTGATTCTACTGTTGTGGACCTTAGGGGTTGACAAGAGCAATTAGACTCCACATCACCAAAACTCGAATACCTAAATAGCCTCATCTAAGTGATTTCACTGTTATGTGAACTCATTAATCACAATCCAACTATATCATATCACCCACTGAGCCACCTTTGGTAGCCTAAGCACTTAACTATCGTGTCATTTTGGCGCATATGATTGTAGCTATAATCAAGATCCAATGTTTGTCATTTGCTGGCTTAAGTAACCATACACAAGTGGCCACACACAAGTAGTGAGCAGATGCTTAGTTTGATTTTCAGTCCGATTTAATTTTCTAACCTAGCAAGTAACATGTATGTTACTACATACCTAGAAAGGTTACTGATTCCCAAATCACAATTTGAGTTCCAATTGAGTTGATTGAATCAATTTTATGCAATAAAAGAGAAAATTTAAGTTAGATAATTATTCTAAATGATTGAATTCTATTTTATGTTTGGTTTAGGCTACTTAAGACTCATACTAATTACGAGCCCAATTAGGGTTATTTAGGCTTAATTATTTTTTTAACTAATTTTGGCTCAATCCAATTAGGATTTAATCATTTTAACCTAATAAATTATTTAAATTTTAAGTTTAATTATGTTTAAGACCCAATTAGGGTATTTGGGCCTTTTAAGAATAGTGGACTTAACTATATTTGGAACTAGACCTACTAGCCTTAATTAAATTAGTTAAATCCTATTATATTTATTATGTCCATTAAGATTACTTCCATCTATTTTAAATTAGCCTAGGCCCGTTATGTTTAATTAGTCATATTCATTTTTTTTTTGGGCCTAATCAATTATTAAGTCTAATTTAATTTCATTTTAAGTCCTTAGTTGAGTTAAGGCCCTACACGGTTAAAGGCCCAATTAAATTAGATCTATTCGTTAAGGCTCGTTTAGGGTATAAGCCTTGAAGGTTAATGGGTCCAAGTAGGTTTTTGGGTTTTGGGTTCACTTAGGTTTTATTATAGTCATGTAAGCCTATTTATTGCTTATGTCTAGTCCATTTTAGGTTTTTAATTCAATTTAGGTCTTGAAATAGTTTGAGGTCTACTTTGAGTTACTTATCATGATAAGACTTATTTAAGGCATCAAACTTAGAAGGGAATAGGCCTAATTATGTTTTAGATTTTGGATATTGGGCCCATGAGTTATTTAGGTTTACATTATTAGGTCAATTCTTATTTTGGTCCAATTAGGATAATTAAGTTAACTAAACCTAATTAATCAAATTGTGTTTGATTATATGGGCCATCCAAGGGGAGGGTAAAAGGGTAGTCCTTAAGCCTATTTGGCTGGCCCAACCTTAGTTCTGTTTAATTAAACCAATCATTAACTTAATTCTAATTCATTACAATTAAAGGTCTTAATTTTATAGAGCTATAACTTATTCAATTTAAGCCTAAGCCAAGTGAAACCAATGTCCATTTTATTCCTTACCACTTCTACTACCAATTTTAACATAAGAAGCCTTATTTTATTTGTTTTAGAGCCCCTAGACTACCATACTAAACAAGGTTACGAATTTTTAACTTTATTAGCCTATATCTTATCTCATTTAGGTCCAACCATTCCAAAACAAATCCCACTTGTTCCTATACCTTTCTAGAGTCCAAAACATCACCAAAATAGAGTATACAAAATATAGCATGCCCCAAAACATTTTTATCCATTCTACAAGTCCAATTGCAACATATCATTACTTCTAGGCCTCATTTTATATCTAATCTAACTCATTCATAATTAAATTATAATTTCACCAAATTGACTCAAAATACACATAATGTGTCATATTTTTCCCAAAATTAAACATGATACTAAATTATGCAAGTGTAAACCCCAAAATAATTTCAATTCAAGAATTAGTATGAAGGAAAATATCAAGAAATACATTGAAAAACGAATACGAAAAACCTGACCGTAAATTAAGATTCACCTTGCAATACATAAACCTACTAGTGTATCTAAAACCTAAGGAATTCGAAACCTAAGCAAACCCTAACTATAGAATGCTGCCTTAGGAAAACCAAACTCAAACTAAGATATATGAAAATCCTAAATCCAATTCCTAAAATCTTACAAAAAATTGTTGACGTTAGGATTTCCTTTGGAATTGAGAAAAACCAACTGCGAGCTCGAAAAAACTCGAGATTTGGTTTAAACGAAACCATAACTTAAATGACAATAAACTACCCTATAATTAGTATGAGAATACCAAAATATTTAATCAAATCCAACTCTATTAAATGATCAAATTGGGCAAAACAAAAATTAGAAAACATGAAACCCTAACATCCTCACTAAGTGGGATTGGAATTAAGAGAGTGATGGCAACAATAAACCCCGCAATGACCAGATCTTAAGCCCAAATAAAATCTAAAAAATCCCCCATCTAAGCCCCATTTAAGGCTCAATTAGTTACAAGGAAACAAAAGGAATTAGTCAATTAAATTATCCCTCAAATCTGCTAAGCTGACGTAAAACCAGCTGGGAAGCAAAAGGAGGAACAAGATCTAATGTTAATCACCTCAATAGCAGACCATGCCTCCTAAGATTTGACCTATTATTCAATGTGTAAAACCCTTATCCAAACACCAAAGCTTTGGACCAATGGATAAACTTCCCTACTAAGTAACCTAAACTCTGATTTTTTTCCCCACTATTTCTACACATGAAGCTTCCTTACCTTTTAAAGAAACTCCACTAGAAAACTCTCCGAAAAGCTATCCACAAACTCCTAAGAAAACCATCCAAAAATTGAATCACACCACCTACACCAAACCGCAACTTCCTTTCTCCACTACACTCTCCTAACTTCCACCCAACTGATTAAGCCTCAAACAACACCAACCCAAGCTCATTTCTAGATATAATCTACACCAATTAAGAGGCCATTTAAGGAGCTAATGACCCAAGGAAGATCAAAACCTAAGGACATCCAAGAGGAAGTAAAAAGAAGGAGAACTGGATACTCCTAGGTGATCAATGTGTAGGACTTCCCTTATTTCTTACTAGTATTTATTTTTCTTGCAATGTTTTGATTCCTCATATTAGAATAGGATAATTTTGCTTCAATTTTGTAAATTTACATGTATATTTAGAGTGTATTTAGCTTAAGAAACAAGTTGGAAGTGTAAACTTAAAGTTACGATGTAAAACCATGAAGATCCATAATGAAATGTAATGTCTATGTTGAGTTTTGGAGAAGTGTAATGAAAATTAGAATTTGGAATATTATTGTACCTCTAGATGCCAGTGTTTACAGGCTAAAAGAATATGCTTTTGATATATTACATGCACCCTTAACCATGGAAAGCTTTAGGTAATAAACTAGACATTTTAGTAGTACAAAAATTGGAAGGAATGGCAATGATTGGTTCATGGACCTTCAACTGTGGCCATGCCCACTTATGTCTGGAAATTTTTTAATTTCTAGAACCTAAGGATGATGAAATCACATTAGGAAAATTATGGAAATAAAAATCTTGAAGGGAAATATGAAACTAACACGAAATAGGAAGAAAAAGTGCCAATCGAAGCATTAGAAAAGCCACATGAAATTCTTAGGCCAATTTCCAGAATTTCTAGAAAAGACCAGAACACTCACATGCCATTTTGAAGCCTTAAACATGTTTCCAAGTGGTTAGAATTAATTCTTTTGGGTTATTAGATCAAATTAGGTGAAATGGGACCTTAAACAAAACCTAAACTAGTTGTACCCAATCTGTCTGGATACTAACACAATCTTCTAAAGTTTAAATGACCAAAACAACTTAAAAAATAGAAAGAACTTAAAAAAAAAAAAAAAACCTTTAAAACTACTATAAGTACATGAAAAATGGACTTAAAATGCAAAAGTTATGAATAAAACATTAAAACTTTTAAAATTGGGAAAACTAACAAAATTACTAAAACTAGTATAGGTTGATGGTTAAAAGCAACTCAGAGTTATTTTCTCTTATCATGTGACACGTCATTGGATGACCTACCACTTGATTACTACAATTGAGGATCACATGGCCAGGTGAGTGAAAATTCAATGACTACTGTTCCTTATTTGTGTTTGTAGTTAGCACACTTACATGTAGATAATATTGGATATATGAATTGAAATTGTATACGAGGATAATTGGAGGTACTTTATGTGCTTGATTTCTATGATTAAATGTCAATTTATCTTAATTATATCCGGCTCAATGATTGTTTCTTTCCCCTTAATTTAGAATATAGAGATTGTGAGTATCTATTTAAATTAATGTAGATGCCAAATAACTTGACTTAAGATTATTTAGCTATAAATAAAATAAATCACACATTAGGAAATCTTACATGTAAGAAGGTTGTCAACATCATGTAGTGGTATGGAAAGGTCCTATGGAGGTGTACTACATGGGCACACCTTATCTTGACCTTTGAGAATTAAGTGGAAAAAGGAAATGCCACCTTCCCATTAAGACCTAGGATTATCGATTCCATGAATTGATCACTTAGGGGTGATTGAGCTTACAGGCCTTTCACAATCTATACCCCATAAGGGCTTAGTATGTATATATGTATTTTCAAGTTTATTGAAATATATTATAAAAATATATATAGACTTTATAAATTATCTCAAAAGATAGCTTGGGGGTTAATAAAGCTTAGAGCCAAAGTGTAGTTCGTGATTTCCTAACCTAAGCAACGAAGGGCGTAAATCCGTGTTGTATGTAGTGCCCGATAAGCCATATATATTTTTATATTCATGTCATTGCTCATGCATGACATATGCTTGAATTAAATAACTTACTTGATTATTGCTTGTCGGTTTAGTAGGAGGATATGGCTTACTAAGCTTTATAGCTTACACTCCCACAAATTTCCCTTATTGCAGGTACAGATTTAGCTAGAGCATGGTAAATAGATGCTAGAGGTAAGTATGCGAAGTAAGGGAACCATGAAGGATCTAAGTGAAGAGATCACTTTTGTGTTTTTATCTATGTTCTTATTTTAATTTTCAAATGCTTAGTATAGACTAAAATGTATTAAGATTACTGATCTTTGAAATTATGATATGTATCTATGGAGTTTATAATATTTCGCTACTCTAAATTTTTATATATCCATATTTCTTGAAAGTGTTAAACCTTACTCGAGAGTTTAGATGTGAGTATACCTTATACGCTGTAAGGCAAACTCTTGGATAATAAAGGGGTTATCCTTAGGTTTCTGTACAGCGTATGGCAGAAACTGTATGTCATAAGGGCCTATAGGGCGTGACAGTTTTTAAGTGGTATCAGAGCATGAATTAAAGTTAAAATTTAAACTTAGAAACCTTAAGAGAACTAACCTAAGGAAATGTAAAGTAAGTAGAACTGGGATAAAACAAATATATACTATGTTTCCTTACTTAATTATCACATATATTTTGAAAATACTATATTCACATAATAGATTAGTCTAGTTGAGGCCCTAGACTAATGGATAAACTTCTAACTTTAGGATGGAAAGACCTTGGTAGATTATAGATGCGAGTTAAGATTACTTTGTGAGGACTTAGCACTCCTTAACTGTCCCTATTCTCTATCCCCTATCCTAATGTGGTGGAGAGTTGGATTAGGTTAGTTCTGGACTTTTATTTACATACAAACTAGACAATCCAATAGAGTTATCTATTCTAAGACCGAGATGATCTACATTTTGGAGAGGAGAGCCTAAAAGTTAGGCTAAGGTAGACTTAGCGATGAGATAGCCTTCATAGTTGTAGACTATGGTAAGCTAGAGTTTTTTTTATTTTGCCTTGTGGACTCCTATAGGGAAAGATGTGGTATTTGCGAGAGATAAGCATGATAACCATTGGAGATTAGAGAAGGAGGGTATAGCAGTAGCACCATTTGAGATATGGGATCATTGAGATAATAATTTGATGTTCCCACCCCTCCCAAGGATAGGGAATGATGAGAGCCATGATGGGAGCTAAGCCAGAATATGGAATGTGGATCCTCTTTAAGTGCCACCTAGACTGATCACAAGAACTCGAGCGAAACGATTCAAGGAAGCACTTAACGGGTTGATAAAGGATGTCCACGAAGCCGAAAAGGATTGGAGCAACCATGGGAATGCACTTGCTCTTATACAAGTCATAACAGACATACAAGGTTGAATAACATATTTTTGAGAGAATTCCTCTCTTGGTTCTTTAAAGAACTTCTCTTGAACTTATCGGATTTTCTTCCGTGGCGTTCATCCCGACTTATCAATCGGTCTTTCATCCCGATTGTGGCGTCCACAGAATATACCAAGGTTCTTGCCTCACTTATAGGCAACGGGTCGCGGTTCCACTTGATTGTTTTGGCATCTTGGGTAGCAATTCCGAATGTATTGGTATTGGGTTTCGTCACACGTGGGCGTGGTTCGTAACAGTTTGGTATCAGAGCCTAGGTTTGTTAAACATTAGTTCGGTTTGAGTAAGGTAACATCAAAACCCTAACTCCAATCGTTCATATTAATTGTTCATATCAAGTTTCGTGTTGTCATAGCCCGGTAATCAAGTTCATAGTGTTAATTGTCTATTGCAAGTGTAGTGCCTCCTATTCATTGTTGTTACAAACAAAAAGAACAAAAAAAAAATCACGACAAAAAAAAAAGGAACGTGATCAAGAGATATACAAGGTTGAATAACATATTTTTGAGAGAATTCCTCTCTTGGTTCTTCAAAGAACTTCTCTTGAACTTATCGGATTTTCTTCCGTGGCGTTCATCCCGACTTATCAATCGGTCTTTCATCCCGATTGTGGCGTCCACATAATATACCAAGGTTCTTGCCTCACTTATAGGCAACGGGTCGCAGTTCCACTTGATTGTTTTGGCATCTTGGGTAGCAATTCCGAACGTATTGGTATTGGGTTTCGTCACACGTGGGCATGGTTCGTATCGAGAGAATTCCTCTCTTGGTTCTTTAAAGAACTTCTCTTGAACTTATCGGATTTTCTTCCGTGGCGTTCATCCCGACTTATCAATCGGTCTTTCATCCCGATTGTGGCGTCCACAGAATATACCAAGGTTCTTGCCTCACTTATAGGCAACAGGTCGCGGTTCCACTTGATTGTTTTGGCATCTTGGGTAGCAAATTCTGAACGTATTGGTATTGGGTTTCGTCACACGTGGGCGTAGTTCATATCAGTTTAGTATTAGAGCCTAGGTTTGTTAAACATCAGTTCGATTTGAGGAAGGTAACATCAAAACCCTAACTCCAATCGTTCATATCAATTATTCATATAAAGTTTCGTGTTGTCATAGCCTCGTACTCAATTTCATAGTGTTAATTGTCTATTGAAAGTGTAGTGCCTCCTATTCATTGTTGTTACAAACAAAAAGAACAAAAAAAAAAAAAGGCAACAAAAAAGGAAAGAAAAAGAGGAAGATTTCGAGCCCCTAGAGTTGTTTTGAATTCTACGGAAGGGATTGGTGTAGTTTGGGTTAGTTCCAAGAGAACTGAGAAGAGGAATTGGTGAATTGATATCATCATTGCTTGTGAGAATACATGAGTGACTGTGTGATATCATCCTTTGAGTGAAACATGTAAGGGAGTGTATCGTGAGGCTTAATCATATTTATTTGTGTTAGTACTAACCTTTTTTCTATAGGAACTATGTCAAGGCAACATTCTCTTGAAGGTGAGAGGAGAAGGTTTGATGCTAGGTTAGTGATTGAGGCGTTGAGGAGTGAGATGAAGAGGATGTTTCAGGAGGGCATGGAACAAATTCATGAGATGGTGGAGCAAAAACTAGAACAATCTAAAAACGTCTTCCAAGGGCGTAAGAGGGAGAGTTGTTCTAAGAGAGTACCAAGAGGTGGAGATGAAATGCCTAATGATGAATTTGATGAACCTTCTGTCAGGAGTTATAGAGGATATGGTGGTAGGAATAGAGGAACTAGAGATTGGGAAGATAGAGGAGATAGGAATAGAAAGGATAATCAATTGAGTAATATAAAGATGAAGATTCCTCCTTTCTAAGGGAAGAATGATCCCGAGGCGTACTTAGAGTGGGAGAAGAAGGTAGAGACGGTGTTTAATTGTCACAATTATAGTGGAAGAAAGAAAGTGAAGCTTGCTACCATTGAATTTTCGGATTATGCCATAATGTGGTGGGATCAACTGATGTTGAATAGAAGAAGGAATGGCGAACCACCTATTGAGTCTTGGGAAGAGATGAAGAGGGTGATGAAGAAACGATTTGTGCCTACGTATTACTATCATGAATTACACAACAAATTGCAAACTCTTAAGCAGGGAAGCCAAAGTGTGGATGAGTATTTCAAGGAGATGGAGGTTACTATGATTAGGGCGAATGTAGAGGAGGATAGAGAGGCTACCATGGCTAGGTTTCTTATTGGATTGAATAGAGAAATTCAAAATGTTGTAGAATTGCAGCATTATGTAGAATTGGAAGATATGGTTCATAAGGCTATAAAGGTTGAGAACCAACACAGGAGGAAAGGTAGTAGTAATGCACGGTTTCAACAGGGTGCTGGTTCATCCACCTGGAAGACTAACCAATGGAAGAAGGAAGAAAAGCCTTTACCCACCAAACCAAAAGAAGAGTAGAGGCAAGCGGGTTCTACTCCAAGTAACCAAGGTAAACCTGATTCTTCTACTCTTAGGAATCATGACATTAGATGTTTTAAATGCCAAGGCAGAGGCCATATTGCTAGTCATGTCCGAATAGGCGTGTTATGATTCTGCGTAATGATGGTGAATATGAGACTGAGGGGGATAGTGAAGAGGATGATATGCCTCCATTAGAGGACGCTAGTGATGACAAGGAGCCTGCGTAGGGAAGTTAGTGGCAGTAGTGAAGCGAGCTTTGAATGTGCAGGTGAAGGAAGAAGAGGAGGTGCAACGAGAGAATATCTTTCATACTAGATGTTATCTAGGTGACCATATTTGCAGTTTGATCATTGATGGAGGGAGTTGCACTAATGTAGTGAGTACTTTTATTGTTGAGAGGCTGGGACTCAAGACTACTAAACACCCTAGTCCATATAAATTGCAGTGGCTGAATGATAGTGGCGAGACTAAGGTGAGTAAGCAAGCCTTGATTGCTTTTCGCATCTGTAGGTATGAGGATGAGGTGTTATGCGATGTAGTGCCGATGCAGGCGTATCATGTGTTGTTGGGGAGGCCATGGCAGTTTGATAGGAAGGTTGTTCACGATGGCTTTTCTAATAAGTATACGCTTGTTCACCAGGGGAAAGCTTTAATTTTAAACCCTTAACACCTAAACAGGTGTATGAGGATCAATTGCAACTACAACAGTCTTTTGCAAAATATAAGGTAAGTGAAAAACAGAGGGAGAGTGAGAGAGCAAAAGACAGTGAGAAAGAAAAGGAACACAAAAGTCGATATCAAAAGGAAAAAGAGAGGAAAGCTAGAAAGAGCGTGAGAGACCAAGTTGAAGGGAGATCAACTTCGGTGGTGAGTGAAAAGGAGAGTGCAGCCTTGCAAAAGGAGAGTTGTGTGGTAAGAGTGAGTGTAGTGAGGAGAGCGTTAGTGATGAAGCAACTTATGTTATTGCTGGTTTTTAAGGAAACTTGTTTGAATACTAACGAACTTTTTAACTCTTTGCCTAGTGTGGTTGTATCTATTGTGCAGGACTTTGAAGATGTCTTCCCTGGGGAGATTCCAAAGGGTTTACCACCTATTCGTGGTATTGAGCACCAGATTGACCTTGTACCCGAAGCATCTATTCCAAACAAACCAGCTCATAGGAGCAATCCAGAGGAGACAAAGGAACTCCGAAGGCAGGTCAATGAACTAATAGAGAAGGGGTATGTGAGAGAAAGCATGAGCCCATGTGCAGTGCCTGTGATTTTGGTGCCTAAGAAGGATGGGTCATGGAGAATGTGTGTTGACTGTCGCGCCATCAATAACATCATGGTAAAGTATCGTCATCCCATTCCTCATGAGCCTTGGGTAGATATTTCCATGGATTTTGTGTTAGGATTACCCAGGTCTACGCATGGTCGAGATTCTATTTTTGTAGTTGTGGATAGATTTTCTAAGATGGCACATTTCATTCTTTGCCACAAAATAGATTATGCTTGCAATATTGCTAATTTGTTCTTTAGGGAAGTTGTGAGATTGCATGGTATGCCTAGAACAATCGTATCGGATAGAGATGCTAAGTTCTTGAGCTACTTCTGGAAGACCCTGTAGGCTAAGTTAGGAACTAAGTTATTGTTCTCTACTACTTGTCATCTACAGACTGATGGTCAAACTGAGGTAGTAAATCGAACTTTATCTACTTTGTTGAAGGCTATCATTAAAAAGAACATTAAAAGTTGGGAGGATTGTTTGCCACATGTAGAATTTGCCTATAATCGCACAATGCATTATGTTACTAAGTTTACTCCTTTTGAAATTGTGTATGGTTTTAATCCACTAACTCCTTTAGATTTATCACCTCTGCCTATTTCTGAGTATGTTAATCTAGATGGCAAGAAGAAAGCAGAATTTGTTAAATAGATCCATGAGAAGGCAAGGCTAAACATTGAGCGAAAAACAGAGCAGTATGTGAAATAAGCCAACAATGGTCGTCGACAAGCTGTCTTTGAACCTGGAGACTGGGTTTGGGTTCACATACACAAAGAGTGGTTTCCTATGCAGCGTTGATCTAAATTACTTCCTAGAGGCGATAGACCATTTCAAATTCTTGAGCACATCAATGATAATGCATACAAGATAGATTTTCCAGGTGAATATCAAGTAAGTGCTACGTTTAATGTTACTGATTTGAGTCCTTTTGATGTAGGCGACGATTTGAGGACAAATCGTTTTCAAGAGGAGGGGAATGATGAGAGCCATGATGGGAGCCAAGCCAGAAGATGGAATGTGGATCCTCTTGAAGTGCCACCTGAATCGATCACAAGAACTCGAGTGAAACGATTTAAGGAAGCACTTGACGAGTTGATAAAGGATGTCCACGAAGCCGGAAAGGATTGGAGCAACCATGGGAATGCACTTGCTCTTGTACAAGTCATAACAGACATACAAGGTTGAATAACATATTTTTGAGAGAATTCCTCTCTTGGTTCTTTAAAGAACTTCTCTTGAACTTATTAGATTTTCTTCCATGGCGTTCATCCCGACTTATCAATCGGTCTTTCATCCCGATTGTGGCGTCTACAGAATATACTAAGGTTCTTGCCTCACTTATAGGCAACAGGTCGCGGTTCCACTTGATTGTTTTGGCATCTTAGGTAGCAATTCCGAATGTATTGGTATTGGGTTTCGTCACATGTGGGCGTGGTTCGTATCAAGGAAGGAGGAGATAGCCTCAATGGAGAAGGTATAGGAGGATATAGCCTCATATAGGAAATATAGGAGGCTAGGCAGGAAATAGTTGTAGTGGAGTCACAAGGGAGATCACTTAGTATTTCCTCAGCATTGTACAAGGATAGTATAGTAGTTGCTATAGTTCCACTAGATTGGAACATGGTGGAGCATGATGGAGTGGGTATGGAGAGAAATGTCTTAGTGATGCCTTCAGATTTTTAGGATACACTAGTAATGCTAGTGATTGAGGAGGATAGTGCCTAAAGTTCCCGCCCTAGCAAGCCTCGATTTGGCACCACACAATCCTATAATATTTGCTAGAGGTAAGCTTATGACGGATCTGGATGAGTTGGCTATTGAGCTTAATCCTATAGATTTCCTGACATTTTGTCAGCCAAACACGGCGCATTCAGATGTTTGGATCAAGTTCTCTAAAGGGCTTAGTAGGAAACCTTCTAGTGTGGGTTCGATTGGCACTTATCCACTAGAGTGGGAGGTGAAGCGAGATGACACTTCGCTTAGAGCTTACACAGTTACAAAGCAAATGGATGACTAAGCTTACTGCTTTTGAGGGATTACATCTTATTTTGCATGATGATTCTTGGCTTTTGATGACATGTACATGTATTATATATATATATATATGCTGATGTGTTTTTGCAGATCTTAATAGACATTTTAGATCGTAATCATAAATGCTCTGGATTTTTTTTAGGGCTCATAAATGATCATTTTGTATTTAGGAGTTTGATATTGTAATGAACATATGTACATATTGATGTATGTAAACTTATTGGGTAAAGACTCATTCATTAGAAGTGACCACCTTTAGGTGTAATGGCATATTGCCAAAATTAATGAAAATCAAATGTATTATTTTATTAATGAGAATTGTATGTACTTTATTTTAATTTATGTTGCCAATGTATTGGTGAAATGAAATTGAAAATGCAAGGAAAGGAACACTTGATACACTTGTATATGAAAGGAAATTATGTGTAAAAAATGTAAATTGGCACCATAAACATTATATTGGAGATTAACCTAAGAAATTATTGTAGAAAATGCAATCCTATAGACGACCACCATCGGCAGATAATACTGCAAGAAATGAAGTGGGACCTAGCTAAACTCGTGATAGGACAAATGAGAACCGAGCTACCATTGAGTGGCAAAATGAATGGTTTCGGTTATATCTGGAAAGGCAACCACCACCACCACCAACACTTACCCCATTGCCACCAATGGTTGTGAAAGAGGCACCACCATCACCAGCACCATTGGTAGCACTAATAAAGATGGCTCGGGTTACACCACTAGAGCTACAATATTAGAGAAATGTGCTGCTTGACTTTATTAGGTGCAACATATATTTTGAGGGCAATACTAGATGTTTAGAAGAAGTTGAAGATTGGATATCTCAAATTGAGAGATCATTTACGGCCTTTGAAATGCCATTACATCAGAGACAAAATTTTGGTACCTATTTGTTTGGGTTGAGAGCCATAACTTGGTGAGATTCAAAAAGCAAGACCATACCGCTCCCGATAAATTAAAGGGCATTCAGATGGGAATTCTTGCAACAATACTTCCTAAAGAGTTTACATGTAAAATATAGTGAGGAGTTATTTGCCATTCAGGTAAGGAAGAGGAGTATTGACCAACATGAGGTAGAGTTTAGGAGATTGTTACAGATTGCATCCCTTGCTTATTAAATGAGTGACAGGTTAAAAATGCAAGTGTTTATAAAGGGACTAGATCTCGAGATGAGGAGGAAACTCGTTGAGTTTGATATATGAACTTTCAATGAGATGGTAGAGAAAGCAAGAGTGCTGAAGAATGCTAAGAAGCAGAAGGTGGATACTTTTAGGAATAAGGTGGATGTTTTTGGAAAAAAGGCCATTTGAGGGAACTAGACACAATGGAAAGAATAAGAGGTTTATATGCTCCCAAAGTTCATTTCAAGTAAGGGTGAGGCCAGGAAATAACCCTTATGCTAGATGTTGGAAATGCAAGGGTAAACATTCCCTTAGAGATTGCCCAATGTTAAGAAACAAATGTTATTAACATGGAGTGGGCACACACTTGGTCACTAATTACCCTAAGAAGAACACATTGACATGTTTCTACTGTAAGTAGGCTAGGCATTTGTTAGTAAATTACCTAAAGAGACAACAAGTTGTTGCATCAATAGTTAAGCCACTTCTGCCTACCGGGAGGCTAATGCTAAGCAGGAATGGCAATAACCAAGGTAATAATGGAAATCATGCCAACCCCATAGCTAGTATTGCACGGGTGTATAATCTTGAGGGAGTTAAACTACAACTTTCTTTCCCCATCACACACTCTTAACTTCCACTCAACTGATCAAGCCTCAAACAACACTAACCTAAGCTCATTTCTAGATATAATCTACACCAATTAAGAGGCCATTTAAGGAGCTAACGACCCAAAGAAGATCATAACCTAAGGACACTTTAAGAGGAAGTAAGAAGAAAGAGAACTAGACACTCCTAAGTGATCAACGTGTAGGTTTTCCCTTCTTTCTTACTAGTAGTTATTTTTCTTGCAATGTTTTGATTCCTCATATTAGAATAGGATTATTTTTCTTTAATTTTGTAACTTTACATGTATATTTAGAGTGTGTTTAGCTCAAGAAATGATGCAAAATCGTGAAGATCCACTATGAAATGTAATGTGTATGTTGAGTTTTGGAGAAGTTTAATGAAAATCAGAATTTGGAATATTATTGTACCTCTAGATGCTAGTGTTTATGAGCTAAAAGAATATGTTTTTTACATATTACATGCACCCTTAACCATCGAAAGCTTTATGTAATAAACTAGACACTTTAGTAGTAGAAAAATTAGAAAAAATGGCAAAGATTGGTTCTTGGCCCTTCAACTGTGGCAAAGCACATTTATATCTAGAACTTTTTGAATTTCCAGAGAGTAAAGATGATCAAATAACATTATAAAAATTATGGAAATAAAATTATAAAAATTATGGAAATAAAAATCTTGAAGGAAAATATGAAACTAACATGAAATAAGAAGAAAAAGTGTAAATGGAAGCATTGGAAAAACCACACAAAATTCTTGGACTAATTTCCAGAATTTCTAGAAAAGAATAGAACACTCACACACCATTTTAAAGCCTTAAACATGTTTCTAAGGGGTTAGAATTAATTCCTTTGGGTTAATAAATCAAATTAGGTGAAAAGGGACCCTAGACAAAACCTAAATTGGGTGTACCCAATCTTTTTGGGTACTAACACAATCTTTTGAAGTTTAAATGATGTGCCTAAAACCAAGATTAAGCACATACAAAAACCAATTTGAAAGACAAAGAAACAATGTCAATCAAACTAGTCTCAATTACATGAACAATGGTGTCAAATCTCAATGTTTATAACCAATTCTTCCAATGAGGATGTGATAAATCTTAAGTATCCAAATTAGATTGCTCAGATACCAAAAAATGATGTGCTCAAAATCAAGTTCAAGGACAATCAAATGACTCAATAAATAATTCACTAATCAATCACAAAAATCGATCCAACATGCATGACAATTTACGTGAATCCCTTTGAGATTTGATGGAAAAATGAAGATCAAATGATGTAATTACAACCCAATTCATAATATTCACCAAATAACAACAAAATGGGTTGAGATCCACGTGAAAATCAGATCAAATGGAAGTAACAAAAACCGTGATTTCCACTCTTCCTCCAATTCCAATTCACGCCAACACTAAATTGAGATATAGTTCAAGTACTAAAAGAACAATCAATCTTAACAAGACAATTGTTCATGAATTACACTCACAAGTAATTCCAAGAAAGCTTCAAATACACCCTAGATATGACTCACTAGAGAAGAAATGAAAAACAACAAAGATGAAATCGATATGACTCACAATTCCCCTTTATCGCACTTGCCACAATTCCAATTCTTGGGTTAAAATTGATAAGAGATTTTTGAACTAGGATAAACCTTAATTCCACACGTAAAGTTTTGATGTCTAATATGCAAAAATGGCCTCCTCAAACCCTCTTCTAAGCAAGTATTTATACTTGCTACTCTTAGGGTTAGAAAGTGGTCAAAATTACAAGTTTGCCACTTTTAAGGTAGCTAGTCCTAAATGAAAATTACAAGGAAATAAAAGTGTTCCAAAATGATTACAACATAAATAGTGCATGCAAATGAAAAATATATAAAAGAAATTGGTCTTTAAGATGTTGGTCTTCTATAAAATTCATCAGCCTAGCTCATCGCCGATTTAAGTTGGTCCATGGATAACCTACAAGTTGAGTCTAAGGGAGTTTGTCCATTGCCCTATAAAATATGATAAGTGTGCCTGTTGAAAAACATAATACAAGAATAATAGAAAAGAGGTTAATTTATAAATAATTCCGGGGTCGATCTGATCAAAATGGGCCCTCATCGCCAAATTTCGAATTCCTTTAGTTCTTACCCTAATGATAGGTCTTGTCGGATTTTGATTTCTATCATTAAACAACCAAAATAACTTCAAAAATGGAAAGAACATTCAAAAACCTTTAAAAAAAACTATAAGTACGCAAAAAATGGATTTAAAATGAAAAAGTAATAAATAAAACACTAAAACATTCAAAATCGGGAAAACCAATAAACTAGTAAGACTAGTATAAGTTGACGGTTAACCCTAACTCATAGAGTTATTTTATCCTATCATGTGATACTTCATTCGAGGATGACCTACCACTTGATTACTACGATTGAGGATCACATAGCTGGTGAGTGAAAATCCAATGACTACTTTTCTTTGTTTATATTTGTAATTAGTGCACTTGCATGTGGACAATATTGGACATATGAACCATAATTGTATGCGAAGATAATTAGAGGTACTGTATGTGCTTGATTGCTATGATTAAATGTCATTTTATCTTAATTGTACCTAACTAAATGCTTGTTGCTTTCCCTTGCATTTAGAATATAGAAATTGTGAGTGTTTATATTAAATTACAATAGATGTTAGATAACTTGACATAAGATTATTTTGCCATAAATAAAATGAACACACATCACAAAATCTTGCATGTAAGAAGGCTGTCGACATCACGCAGTGGCACAAAAAGGCCCTATGGAGGTGTACTCTATGGGCACAACTTGTCTTGACCTTTGGGAACTAAGTGGAACAAGGAAATGTCGCCTTTTGATTGAGACCTAAGAATACTTAGTTTGAGGATTCATCACTTAGGGGTGATTGAGCTTACAGGCCTTTCATAATCTATATCCTATATAGGCTCAATATGTATATACGTATTTTCAAGTCTATTGAAATATATTATAAAAAAATATATAGACTTTATGAATTATCTCAAAAGACAACCCGTGGTCACTAGAGCCTAGAGCCGACGTGTAGTTTGTGATTT
The DNA here is from genome assembly GCA_037954665.1 of Laguncularia racemosa. Taxonomy (NCBI): domain Eukaryota; kingdom Viridiplantae; phylum Streptophyta; class Magnoliopsida; order Myrtales; family Combretaceae; genus Laguncularia; species Laguncularia racemosa. The sequence continues at coordinate 6,406,812 of JBBMOL010000009.1, read as the reverse complement.
CCCAACCCTAGCAACGAAGGGCAAAAATCCATGCTATATACAGTGTCCAGTAAACCATATATATTGTTACGTGTGCATGATTGCTCATGCATGATATATGCTTGAATTGAATAACTTATTTGATTATTGCTTGTCGGTTTAGTAAGATGATATAGCTTACTAAGCTTTATAGCTTACACCCTTATAGATTTCCCTTATTGTAGGCACAAATTTGGCTGGAGCCAAGTAGACAGATGTTAGAGGTTAATACGGGAAGCAAGGGAACTGTGAAGTATCTAAGTGGAGAGATCACTTTTGTGTTTTGTCTAAGTTTTATTTTAATTTTCAAATACATTACTAATCTATGAAACTATGATATGCACTTGTGCACTTAGGAATTTCGATGTGAGTATGCCTTATACATTGTAAGGCAAACTCTTGGACAACAAGAGGGGGGGTTGTCCTTAGGTTTCCGTGCAATGTACAACAAAAACTAAGAAAATCAAATTTTCAAGTTCATGCGATCTTCCAATTTAACCTAATTCATCCTTAAGCTTTGCTAAACTCAATATTTATCTTGTAACTTGACTTTTTATCAAATTTAACATTGTGAGAATATCATAACATGTTGGAAATTCAAAGTTTAGCAATCAAATAAACTTACTCATCTACTAAATCAAGCTACCACCCATTCCAACTTTTAATATATAAACTAAATTAAATTAATCACTTAAATCATTCCAAAATCCCCATGTTCATACTCTAATCATTAATTTATCATCACCTAACATCCAAATTAGATTTAACAAGAAAAATTAAATCTCAATTCATCAACCATGGTAGCAACAATAACAACAAATTAACATATCTTTTATTAACATATATCAAACTTGAATTCTATCTATAATTCCAACACCCAATATCACAATTATTGTCAGAATATAAATCTACAATGTAAACACCAAATTACACCTAAAATGACTCAAGTTGAACATATCAATTAAAAAATTTCTAGATTTAATCATAATAGTGCCACAAGCACTAGTAACCACAAATCTTAAGATCAATCTTCAACTTTTTTCAATACAATTCATCTCTTAATTTTTTTCTTCCTTTGTATTCATCATGTCACTTGAAATTTAACCAAAATTTCCACTTCAAACACATATGAACATGTTGGAAATTTATGGGTTATCAACTAAATCACCTAATTTATTCAATAACCAAATAATATTATCAAGTTCAACATCTATCTTGCCATATACATCCAATTCATCATCCAACCTACTCCTAAATCCACATACCTATACTTCATCAAATTACCATCGTTCATAATCTAAATCATATTTTACAATAAATCAAATCTCATTTCCTTCATCATAAAGGTGACAACAAGACCCATACACTACTACATATTATCATACTTCAAACTTCACTTCTATCACCAAATTCAACACCTAACGTCACATTTATCATACTAGAACATAGATTAACATAAACAAATTATGAAATGACACTTAGAAATTAATAATAGGGGTGGCAGTTCAACATAGGTTTTGTGCCTATCTCATCAAAATCCAAGCAATTATCAAATCATCATGCCTAACTACTTCTAAACATCCTAAATCATCAAATCAATCATTGTATTGAACGTACCTTATTGAAGATTCAACTTAACATTCAAGCCCTCCCTTTGCCACTCACAATAAGTTGCAAAGATAATATTTTTCTTGATTCTAATTAATTTCCCTTATAACCACAATCTCTACCTAGATTCATGTTTGACAAGCTAACACTTACTTAAATCAAACTAAACATCACCTACCTTAATTTCCTCCTTGAGTTGTCATTGGGTGCTCCTTAGCTAACATCCTCACTTGATTTTTCACCTAGATCTCATAATAAAACAACTAAATTAGTATAAGGCTCAATGGGTATTAAAGGGCTTAAGGTGTAAATGAAACTTAATAAGTTTTTTGGAAGCATTATATTAGTGAGGGTTTAGGGGTAAGGGCAATTGGGACCATAAGTGTTAGTGGATTGTGGCATAATGAGACATGTATCTCCTTATTTAACCTATTCTAGTATTATAATTCCCTAAAATTTTTTTCACTTACTTCAGCTGCAAAATAGTGTTTCCTTTTTTGTAAAATACCCTTGAAAATTAAATTAATTAGCTACTCACATATAAAATAAGTTTAGAGGCATTTTGGTCATTTTACCCAATTGACTTTTGAATTAAAAATTTTCTTTTCCAACTATCTCCAAATATTTGTTAATTTATTTTATTTGCCTAATTAAGGTCTTGAAGCTATATTTAGAGTCTCCAAGCAAATTTCAAACCCAATTTAGATAAAATCATCTTTAAAGGCAAAAATGGTCATTTTTGGTAAATTGTCTTTAAACTTCAAGATATTAATCCTAATAATTTGAAATGACTCTAAATAACTTTAATTAAGTTATTGATTGATTTCAACCAACTTCAATAACTCCAAATTGGGTTTAGGGGCAAAATGCTCATTTTACAAAATTAATCTATAACCTCTATTTTTTTTTCCCTTTCCAATTGACTCTAAATAATTTCTTAATAATTTTATTCACTTAATTAAGGTTTTGAAATTTTTTTCAGGGTTACTAAGCTATGTCAAAGTTATTTTCGATAAAACCGAGTTTAAGGATAAAAGGTCATTTTAGAAAAATTTGGCCCTAAATTTTTTTAATTCTTTCTTAATTGACTCTAAATTTTTCTTCTTAATTCCATTGATCTTATTTAGGAATTTAGTGTTTTTCATTAACATAGCACAATTATATATATATATATAATATTATGACATATTAATATTATATTTATAGCTTGTTAATATTTATGTACTGCTTCAATTGTACGCATCTATGGGCATATAATCTCAATTTCATAAAAGCATGTGTTAGATAATTAAAGGGATAAAACATTTCATTGAAGCAAAATGGTTAAAGGGAAAAGATTTAAATGGGTATAAATGTCATGAGCCTTAAATTAGAATAAGGAATCTAATTTTAACCTAGTAAATTGAATTACTTTTATGAATATTAAATTGTAGAAACATATTAGAAATTTCCCTTTAGAAATAACAAATAAGACAACTCACTTTTCCTAGACCCATAGAAGAAATGTAGGCTTTGATGATTGTAGTGGATTTTAATGTCCTTAAAATAGTAAGTCACAGCATTAGAAATTAATTAAGGCACTACAAGAATTTTGATATTTGGCGACATTTGTCAATTTTACAAATGTGACCAATTTTTACATATATTAGTCATGTCTATTAAACATCGCAAAAAATATATAATTAGCCATGTTTATTACTAAATATTTTGTCCGCCTATTCTTACCCAAGAAAATTTTCAACTACCACCCTACATTTTAAAATCCTACCTCCTCTTTCTGCTCATGTGCCCTACGCCCCCTACCTTCTTTGGCAACAAACCTTAACCCCCCCACACCCCCCCCCCCCCCCCCCCCCCCCCCCCCCCCCCCCCTCCCCTTTGTAGATGACTTTGTTTCATTCTGCTCAATTGCGATCTCTCTCACTCTCATCACTTAAACATGGATGATTCATGGAGAACTTCTTGCGGCTAAGGAATCACCTCCTATCAACTCCCCCCAACCCTAGTGCTCCTTCTCTCTTCAGGCTTAAGCTTTTGTACGGTTAGAAATGGGAGGGATTTTATAAGAGTTGTTGATATGAGGTTTTAGGTTATTGGTTTTTTAGGCATTTACTTCTATGTTGATGTTGTGTCTTAGATGTTTAATTATGGGAAGACTTAGTTGGAATTGATATGAAGTTTTAGGTTGAGGATTTTCTAAGTACATTTGATGAAGCTTGCATTCTAATGAAGATGCTGATGGTCAACGTACATCTGATGGGAAGGCTGGCCAAGATGGTGTTGAAAATAGGAATGATGGAGAAGATGCTAAAAATGATGAGGAGGAAGAGGAGTAGGAGGAGGAGGTAGATGAACACGAGTTTGGGGCTAGAAGTGAAGATGAAGGAGAAGAGGATGGTGATGAGGAAGATGGTGAAGATAAGTAGGAGGGTTGAAGATCGTATGATCTCCATAACCATGTAGAGGTCCGTAGATTATTTGTGGATGTAAATAAGTAAGGACCACGATCTCCAAGAAGGGTATTACATCAAGGAATGGGGAGTACGGTTAATAGAGAAGTGAGAAAGGGTGGTGTAATGTCCTGAAAATTTTGAAAAACTATATAAAAATTAAATTAAATAAGCAGAATAAAGAATACTTCTAGGCCGAGGTAGTGAGAATGACAATTTTACATTATTAAAAATTTTGAGAAAATTATGAAGAAAAATTTAAAACATTGTGATACATTAATATTATTCTAATAATTTACGAATAACGGAAAACTTATGATAAATAATAATAGCTTTTAAAATGGAAAAATGAGGAAGACATGAGATCCATTTGATAAGTATAACAAACAATAAGAAATAAATATTTAAAACAATTGGAAAGAATAATTGTATGTAAAGGAAAAAGGATAGTGAGTGTAAAATTTCAAATTATATGAAATATATTATTAAATAAATTTAAGAAACGAAATAATCGAAAAATATCTGTATATAGGTATATAAACAAATAAATAAATATAATTGTAAGTGATAATATTAGTTAGTGCAATTTAAATTAAAAGAATAAATTCATCAAAACATAAATCATGAACAATATTAAGTTAAATAATAAAATTAATTGAAATTATAAATTTGGGAATTTTAAATGAAAATTTTGAGTTAATATTTATGTCTGGAATAATCAAATTAGCTTAGACATAAAGTTTTGTAATAAAATATTAAAAATAATGTTGTACACACATGAAATATTAAAATACAAATAATTATATATATATATATATGCATATGGCCGTATGAAAAGAAAAAAAAAAGGACATTATAAAAGGGAGGAAACAAGATGCTGGAAGGAACGAGAAAAAGTGAGAATGAGAGAGAATCAGAGGAGGATAGTAGGGGACAATGAGGAATGCAAGAGAAAAGAAAAGAAAAGAAAAGAAAAAGAAAGGAAAAAGGAAAAAGGAAAAAGGAACAAAAAAATTCATAACTTTCGCATACGACCTTCGATCGACAATTCATGACCACCAACGTGTTCCTTGAGGTAAGTATAACTCAACAAGACTAAGTTTATGCAAAGTAGAGATATTTTTCGTATTTTAGGAATAATCATTAAAAATAATATTTAGCCTAGAAAATAGATGAAATAGGTAGAAACATGTTAGATATGATGATCCAGATTATGAATAGAGTGTAATGATGTATTTTCTTGAATTTTTAGGTGAAGAAAACTTATCCCATAAATGTACCCACAAACTACTACAAATAGCCATGAAAACAGATCCAGGTGAGTGGGAAACTCCATGATGTGCTATAATGTTGTGCTTGATATGTTGTGTTCGATATGGATGTGTATAAGTGTATGTACAAGTGAATGTACATATATGTGCATAAATATGTGTACTTCAGGTGTGGAAGTACGTATGGTATATGTGTGTATGTGTTCGTACGTACGTGTGTATATGTATGTACACACGAGGTACAAATATGTATAAAAGTATGTGGGAGTAAGCATCTATTTATAGTTCTTCGTAAACAAGGTCAGCATGGGTGTCAGCATGGCCATGCTCAAGGCCGTGCTGACTTTGAAACACATTATTATCAATGTCTAGTTCAGCACGGGCTCCAGCATAGGCGTGCTCGAGGCAGGGCTGAACTTTTTCTTGCCTCTAACCATTTTTTTGACTCAGCACTAGCTTCAGCATAGGCTATGCTAAAGGTTGTGCTAAACTAAAATTCTAACTTTCTTTATTTTTCACAAAATTTCATCTCGTCTTTTGCTCATATCATCCTTAAACCATTCTTTTGTTTTCATTGAAACATGAAATTAGAATTTAATTCTATAAATACCCTCTTCTTCAACCAACATTAGCTTCAGCACAGGTTATGCTGAAGGTTGTGCTGAAATGAAATTTCAACTTTCTTCATTTTTTGCCAAATTTCACCTCGTCTTTTGTTCATATCATCCTTAAACCTTTCTTTTGTCTCCATTGAAACCTAAAATTAGAGTTTAATTCTATAAATACCCTCTTCTTCATCTAACACTGGCTTTAACACAGGTTGTGTTGAAGGTTGTGCTAAACTAAAATTTCAACTTCCTTCACTCTTCACCAAATTTCATCTCATCTTTTGTTCATATCATCCTTAAACCTTTCTTTTGTTTCCATTGAAACCTAAAATTTGAATTTAATTCTATAAATACCCTCTTCTTCAACCAACACTGGCTTCTAACACTTATCATATGTATAGAGATTGATATGTTTGTATATGTGTATTTGTATATCAAAGGTGTGGATTTATACATGTATATGTACGTGTAAATGTATATATATGTGTGTTTGCATATTGGGGATACGTTGTATATATATGTACATGTTCGTGCATACATATGTATGTGTATCGATATATATATATGTATTGATGGAAAGGAGTGGGGATACGTTGTATATATATGTACATGTTCGTGCATACATATGTATGTGTATCGATATATATATATGTATTGATGGAAAGGAGTATGTGTTGGAAAATGTGAAAGATGTGGGTATTGGATTCATATATGAGATGTGTGTATACATAGATGGGAAAAGATTTAAGTGTAGTGGAAACGTCTTCTGGTACTTATTATATATATAAAGGTTGATATACGTGATGATAAAAGGAAAATATGTAGGAATATGTGAAATATAAGTAGTGGATGTGAAATCACACAATTGAAAGAAGGGTTCAAGAGTGCGAGATGTGATGGGTCGATCTTGAAATTTGGATTGATATATTTTTTTTTTATACTTGTTGTGGAATGGTCAATGGAATTGCTTTATTTTCTTATGTGGATTGGTTGTTTTAGATATTGATTGGTCACCTTGAATCGAATAATTAAAGGATGAGATTTAAATAAAATGAGACATGCATTACACGAGACATTGCATAAATTGAGGGCCATCACTATCATAAGGCATCCGGAAGTAATTGTGATATTACTGAACCATCCTGAGCGAACTACTAGATTAAAGGATTGTTTGAGCTTTGTCGGTTCCTAGTCCGGAGTGTTTTTGAGGGTGTTGCTCCGACTGATGCAAAGTGCACGAGAGCATTCGGTTTTAAAATGAATATATTGTGAATATTAAAGTGATGTGAAAGTAAATCGGGTTATGAGACCTGGGAACTGATGGTGGCTTTGAAATCCCTAACCCAAGGTCAAGGCGGGCGTAAACCCTAAACTTCACATTGGTTACTGGAAGACCACGTGAACTGTTGCATTCATGTGACTGCGCATGCATAGCATATGGTTGATAATTTGATTGAAATTACTTGTACGTGTGTAGCATTAAGAGTATTGCACTCTCATTCACTGAGCTATAGTGTACTCACCCCTCTACATATTGTTTTGTAGGTAAGAGTTGTAAAAGCTTGGGATGGGATGAGGAGTGAAATGTCGAGTGTTCTTGGAAGCTCAAAATGATAAAGTAAGAAATTGATTAATAGGTTTTCTAGATAAAATGTTATTTGTAGGCCCAAATGTAAGGTTTATTCCATTTTACTAGTTGGTAGGGGATATCAACTCTTTGAGATCATGCTTAATCATGAGGTACAGAATCCATAGTTATATTTTATTATATAATTATATGCAAATGACTAGTTATAAATGAAATTAACTAGTTAGAGTCTTACAATCTATAACTCGTAAGATGGTTATCATGTAACAGGTGCACACATGTCATGATGATTTTAGTGGAAACTTTTAGGCCCCCTTTCAGGGCGTGACAAGTGGGGCTTGAGTTATTAAACACCATCATATGACCAGACTTGATGATTTTGATGATTCTCTTCTTATAGTTAAGTTGGACCAAGGACCTACTATCCCTTAGGGGTGAGGAAGCAAATTAAGACCACCTTATCTTTGGGCGGGAATAGACACACATGGGGTAATAGCATGGGGATTAAATTGATTACGCGATTTCACAATAATGGTATTTTCTTGTATCTTTGTTTTCTATTTTGATAAAGGAGCTTTCGTAATAGTCAAATTCTCAAATGTATATTTGCCACATAACAAAGGAAGGTGTTTGTTTATTTTTATATATAACCATTGTGTTGCAAAGTACATAAGTGCATGATATCCTTTCTTTGCCTATTTATAGAGAATCAAGATAAGCTTTAGACACCAATTGTACCTTAAGATGCTGAACCTACTCCTGTTTTATCCCACCCATCAAATACAACTAGAGAAAGGATTAAGACAATTGATAATGGAAGTAGTTCTTCCTACCATGTTGATATTATTGAAGTATTCAAACCAAAATATAGGTTATTGCTTTATAACCTTTTTCTATTAAATATGTTTATGTTTTGCTCATAAGAATCTGCATGATTTGTTAGGATTTTGAAGGGAATGAATGTAGAAAAGTTGTGTCCATCTCACCTCCATCATGCTAAATAAGTCTTTAGGTGGGAAGTAGATCACAACTAGCAGCTTGGGCCTAGACCTCATCTTTAAATAAGTTAGGATGAAGGAAGGGCCAAGGTAATAATACTATCAAAGTTGAATTTATAAGTGGTTATCACGATGAATTGCACCACATAATGCATAAAGGGTTAATATATGTCGTTTTCTTAAACTATGAAAAGAGAGGTCATATTGAAATAGAAAAGAGAGAAAATCTTGCAAATCTTGATCAATAACTTTAGATAAGTTAGAGCTACTTAACCTAATGTTCATATTACAATGGTAAATGGCAATGTGCTATCTTATTTGGAAAGGTGCTATGTTGACATAGGTGTGTCTTTCACAACTATTACATGAAATCATAGGCTTTTGTTTCCTTTTATTTTATTTTCAAGCTCTATTAAGGTTGTAAGGTGAATGCATCTTCTTAATGTGATGTTTCTCTTTTAAGCATTTAGTCATTCTATGCTATGTATATGAGTAGTGTATGTAAATGTATGTATATGTAGAGTCTTTTATAGATCTTTTAGATTATCCAAGTTAATTTCAATTAAGCATGGGACTACCTCTAAGTAATCCTCGTTTATTATGAAAATCAGGGGAAAAAAGTTAAAGATTTTTCAGTCGTAAAACTTTTAAATCTTGAAAATGGAACATGTTAGATTCCGAGTTGTTGGAGGCATAAGAGTTATGGGGTAGATGAAGAGATAGGAAGAGGTTTTTTCCTTTATTCCTCTTTCCTTTTATGGGGTTGTTTGACATCAAGGAAAACAAGGATACCTTTTTGGTAATTTATTATATTGGCTTTTGGTTTGTATAATTAAAAATAGGTTGATAGCAGTTATGCATAGATAGTATACTAGACAAGAGGCTTCTATGAATTTCAGACCCTTCTCACGTGTTTTGATGCATTTAGTCATGATTTTTTTTATTTTTTTTCCTTCTCCTCTTCTATTAATAACTACTGCTGGTTGTTTGGTTTATGTATCCTACGACCTAGGAAAACTCAAAAGTTGTATTAGTTATGTGGTTGTAAGGATATCAACTTTTGTAGAACTTTATTGAGTTGAGTGCTTAAAACTTGATATCACTTACACAGTGTACATGTGTGTAGATATACCTATTTAGTTATGCTATCCCTTTTGTGGATTCAAGAAAAAGTATGCAATCCATAATCGATACATCAAGTACAATAGCCAACATACATGTGTAGATATAAGTTCCTATATACTAGGTTATAGGTTAACTTCTTCTTTAATAGAGCACGACAGATGGCATAAGTAGCTTCAAAACAAGTAGAATCAATCTCATGGATTCGATTGGGTCAAAGAGATAAGAATTAACTGGTGCAGGGGGAGAAGATTAAAGGAAGCTAAGAATATCAATCAATTGCTCTCACATCTTAGGTATTGTCTCATTTTTGTCTTATTCTTATTTATGTTTTGTCTATGAGAATATAACTCTTTCAAAAAAAGAAAAGAAAAGAAAAATGTAATTATTTCTTTGATTGTTAAGTAGACTAATATGGAAAGAAAGCATAGAAGAAAGAAGATATATTTCTTGTCCTTATACAATTCATTATTGTCATCATTTCAACAAAAAATGTAACAAAATAAATACTTACAAAAGCTTGTCATTATGGGTATGCTAAAATGATCTTTTAGCAAATGGAGTTGTGGCTAAGTCCGTAGAAATAGAGATGGAGCAACCAAACAACATGCCTTCACTTTCCAAGCAAAATACTTATAATTATGTTCAATTTTGGATGATGATAGCTTTATAGAGGCTAAAGAAACAAAAAGAAGTTGCAAAAAGTTTGCCAAAGCTAAAGCACTAGTGAATAACCTTCTAGCCAATTCAAGTACTAGTGAGAAAGGCAAAAGCTCTTAAGCTTCCCAAGTGACAAAAATATTACCAACAATCCCATCAGGTCCATCTTTAAGAGATTTTGTTCATTGGAAGGGAGATACAACAAATACTCTAACTACTTGTTATTAACTTGTATCTTTTGTTTGTTAGTTCTCATTGAAATTCATAAGATAGTGTCTTTTATGATGTGTTTGACTGATTGGATGTAGCAAATTTCATTCTGTTGGAGGCTTTTCAGTGCATGGTTTGATTCTTCTATTTTCTTAGATTTAATAGCTATGATTTTGGTTTATGCCAATTATTGCCTTTCTTTTTTTTCTTTTTTACCTCCAGGATAGATTATCCTCAACTATAAATAGTTAAATTTCACTAGTAGGTTAACTTAAACAACATTTAAATGTCATTGATAGTTTAACTTACGTAATATTTAAAAGTCGCAAATGTTACTTTTTTTATCATGCCTTTAATCTCAATTAATTTATTTAATTGTGATTTTACTATATTTAAACGTTGTGTATAAATTATTTTTAATTATGTTTAAGTATCATATATGTTACTCTTTTACTACGTTTAAACATTGCAAATGTTACATTTTTACCGTGCTTTTGGTGTCTCTTATTTTATTTAATTATGGTTTTACTACGTTTAAACGTTACATATAAATTATTTTTAGTTACTTTTAAATGTCGCGCAATATAAGACATTTGGCTATGTTTCCACTTTTTAGCAACGTTCATTTTATTAACATTGTGGATCTAATCTACCATATACCTTTTGCGACGTTTATTAGCCACGGTTATTAAATATGGCAAAATATTTTTTGTAACATTTATTTAATATTTAGTAATGTTTATTAAATGTCATCTAAGAATAATTTTGTTGTAGTGAGAAAAAATTTAGCACCAAACCCTGCATATGTTAAGAGCATGTTAGAAGCAAAAACTAATAATGGATATATCTTAGAAATTATTACTTCAGGAAATATGGTGAATAGAAAAAAAATAATAATTAAAAATATGAAGGTGCAAATCGAGATACACTTTATGTAAGTGCAATCTTAGGCATTTTATCTTCAATTTGTAACCTACTATTTCGATTGTAGTTGGAATGTGTGTTATATATATATATGCGCCAATCGAGAGCTTGAATTGAATAAGGAAGTTAAAGTTTAATTTTCCTTCTTCATGTTAAATTGTGCTAATTTATAGTAAATAGTAAGAGATAATTAAAGAGTCTAAACTTTAAATTAATAAATAAGGCATGTAAATAAATTTATGTGACTCAACTTAATAGTATATAGGTACCACCTTCCATTTCCTAAAGGAAAAAAATTTGAAATCTTAGAGTTAATAAAAAATATATAATCAAAATAAATAAAAAAATAAAAATAAACAAAGACTTATTTGTAGTTATAAATGTAGGTACATATGTTGCAAGCTATAAGGTGGTATAAGTAAATGAATTTTATCACTCATGAGTAAACAACACTTACTAATATTAAATACTTGATATATATTAGGAACTTCTATATTTGAAGCAATAAGTATCCATACCTACGCCAAGATGTTTCAAATATATAGGGGCATAAACTCATTTTCTTGATACATTTTCATGATAAAGAGTAAATTATGAGATGATAAATTAGGTTAAAGATACATATTAACTAGTAAATATAAATGTGCATATATTGAAACTAATATGAGATGAGGAACTATTGATTATTAAGCTTCAGATGCAATAAGGATTCTAGAGCTTCTAAACAACTACTTAATCATAAGAATTAAAATTAAGATGAAGGAACTATGATAAAATGAACTTTTGACTCAAATTAAGAAACTAAGCGAATTTAGTTAAGTTTAAGTGTAGTTTTTGTCACTCCCCATGAGCCTTTAGGACATACGGTTTCCACCACAAATACTCAGGGATGACCCCTCTATTATCCAAGAGATTGCCTTATAGCATATAAGGCATACTCACATCCAAATTTGCAATCAAGGTTTAAACATTTTTTAAGAAATATAAGGACATATAATAATTTAAAGTAGCAAAATATTATAAAGTCCACAGGTACATAATATAGTTTCGAAAATAAAAAATCTTAATACATTTCAATCTAGGCTAAGTATTTAAAAATTAAAATTTAGAACTTAGACAGAAATACAAAATTGATCTCTCCACTTAGATCCTTCCCAGTTCCCTTGCTTCTAGCACTAACCTCTAGCATCTGTTTGCTAGGCTCTAGCCAAATCTATGCTTGCAACAAAGGAAGTTTGTAGAGGTGTAAGTTATAAAGCTTAGTGAGCTATATCCTCTTACTCAACCAACAAGCAATAATCAAGCAAGTTACCTAATCAACCATATGCCATGCATGAGCAAACACATAAATGAAACAATATATACAATTTATTAGACTTCGCATACAACACGGATTTACTCCCTCTATTGCCTAAGTTGGGAAATCACGAACTACATGTTAGCTCTAGGCTCCAGTGACCTTGAGTTTTCTTTTGAGATAATTTGAAAAGTATATATTTATTTTTGTAATATACTTCAATAGACTTGAAAATACATATATACATAATAAGCCCATCATGGGGTATTGATTGTGAAAGGCTTGTAAACTCAATGATCCCTAAGCGATGAATCCCCGGACTAGATAATCCTAGGTCCCAATCAGAAGGCTGCATTTATCTATTCCACTTAGTTCTTAAAGGTCAAGACAAGGTGTGCCTAAATAGTACACCTTGATGGGGCCTTTTCGTACCACTACGTAATGATGACAACCTTCTTACATGCATATAAACACTCGCAATTCTATATTCTAAATGTAGGGGAACGCAATAAGTATTTAGCTAAATACAATTTAGATAAATCGACATTCAATCATGGCATTCAAGCACATACAATATCCCAAATTACCTCCACATACAATTCCAATTCATCAATCTAATATTATACACATGTAAGTGCACTAACTATAAATACAAGTAAGGAACAGTAATAATTAGATTTTCACTTACCCAGTCATATGGTCCTCAATTGTAGTAATTAGGTGTCAAGTCATCATTAAGTCATCCTCAAATGACATGTCACCTAATAGGACAAAAATATCTCTATGAGTTTGGGTCAAAAACTAACATATACTAATTTTACTAGTTTTATCAGTTTTTTTCTAGTTTTAAAGGTTTTAGTATTTTCTTCATAACTTTTTTCATTTTAATTCCCTTTTTTGCATACTTATAGTTGTTTAAAAGGGTTTAGGATGTTATTTCCATTTCTAAAGTTATTTTAATCGTTTGAACTTTAGAAGATTGCATTATGAACTAGACAAATTGGGTGCACTTAGTTTATATTTTGTTTAGGGTCCATTTTCACCTAATTTGATCTAATCATCTAAGGGAATTAATTCTAACCACTTGGAACATTTTTAAGGCTTAAAAATGGTGTGTGGGTGTTCTCTCTTCTGAAAATTTCATAAATTAGTCCAAGAATTTCACGGGGCTTTCTATTGCTTCAATTTGTTTTTTTTTTTCTTCATATTTATGTTAGTTTCATGTTCTTCTTTAAGATTTTTATTCCCATAATTTTCCTAATGTTATTTTAGAATTCTTAGGTTCTAGAAATTTAAAAATGTCTAGATTCAATTAGGTTTGGCCAAAGTTTGAAGGGCGCACTAATCCTTATCGTTTCTTCTAATTTCCTACTACTAAAGGTCCAATTTGTCATTCGAGTTTTTCCACAATTAAAGGAGCAGAGAATACATTAGAAATACACTCATTTAGCTCCTTAACATAGGCATCCAGAAGTTCCATAAAGCTCCAAATTCGGATCTATATATATTTTTCCAAAACTTCAACATACAAGTTACATCTCCTAAGGAACTCTCTACGTTTTAGTCTCCTGTTTTAGGTTTGCATTTCCAACTTATTTCCTAAGCTAAATACATGCTAAATATACATGGCTTACAAAATCAAGGAAAAATAATTATATTCTAATTTGAGGAATCAAATTATTACAAAAAAAATAAATAAATACTAGCAAGATTGAAGGGAGTCCTACACATTAGAGCTATTTAGAGTGCCTAGCCTTTCCTCTTTCTACTTCCTCTTAATGGAACCTTAGGTCCTGATCTTCCTTAGGTTTTTTACTCCTCAAATGGCCTCTTGATTGGTGTAGATGAAATTAGAAATTTGGCTTGTTTGGGTGTTATTTGGAGCGTAATTAGTAGATGGAAGTTGGGAGTATGCAGTAAGGGAAAACAAAGTTGCGGTTTGGTGTAGTGATGTGATCCAATTTTTTAGTGTTCTTTGGGAGTCCTTTGGATGACTTTTGGGAGTGTTTTCTATGTGATTTCTTCAAAAGGAAGGGAAGTTTCACATGGAGAATGAGTGGCATTAAAATCAAAATGTGGATAACTTGTAGAGGAAGTTAGAAGTTGCAATTTGAAGTGGTTGCTGTGATTCGATTTTAGGAGGTTTTCTTGGGAGTTTTTGGTTAATTATTAGAGAGCTTTTCTGTGGTAATTTTCCTGAAGAAAATGAGGCTTCATGTGTGGAATTAGGGGGAGTATAATCATAACTTAGGTAGCTTGTTAGAGGGGGTTTGTCCATTAGTCCATAGCTTAGTTATTTGGGTAAGAGTTTTATACATTAGGTAATAGTTCTAATCCTAGGGGACACGGTCTGCTACTAAAGGGATTTACATCATATTGTTCTCCTCCGTTTTGCCACCTAGTTAATCTCTAATTGCCCTTTCATTTAGCTAAGCTAATCTAGTTAGTTTCCTAGTTGCTTACTTGGTTACTTCCATCTAGTATCATGTGTAACTTGGGTAGATTTAGGGGCTAGTTTGGGCTAATCAAGTCCTTTGTTTGCTAGTGATTAAATGGGCCTTAAATAGGGCTTATATGGGGAAATTTTCATATTAAATTTAGGCTAAATATCTCATCATTTCATGGTTCAAATGTTGCCATTTTCTTCTTCCTTTCCATGCCACTTAATGAGGATGTTTGGGCTCATGTTTTCCAATTTTTGTTTTACCTAATTTGATCATTTAGTAAAATTGCATTTGATTAATTTTTGGATATTCTTATACTAATTATATAGCAATTTATCATCATTTAAGTTTTGGTTTCATTCGAATCGAATCTTGGGTTTTTTTAAGCTTGAAGTTGGTTTTTCCCAATTTCTAAGGAAATCCTAACATTAATGGATGGTCATGAGATTCTAGGGATTAGATTTAGGCATTTTCAACATCTAACTTTGAGTTTAGTTTTTCTAAGGTGATGTTCTATTGTCAGGGTTTGCTTAGGTTTCGAATTCCTTAGGTTCAAATACACTAGTTGATTCGAGTATCGCAAAGCGAAACCTAATTCACAGTCAGGGTTTTCGTATTTGTTTTCCGATGTATTTCTTGATATTTTCCTTCATACTAATTCTTGAATAGAAATTTTTTAGCATTTACAATTTTGGTTCCAATAATAGATTTCTTACTACTTGTATTTGATATTATCTTAGGTGATATTAATATTAATGAGTAGTTAACTCATTATTTCCCAAAAGGCTATCACAATGGGACAAAATGTCTACATGAATCTCTATGATTACCATACTTATTTGTGCTTGTAGTATAGTCACACTTTAATTACTATAACATGAAATTGAATTTCTTGGGGATATGAGGAATGCATGTGACTAGTATTGCTTGCTATGTTGTATAAAATGCTTTAAATTATATGAAATGAAAAATCAACTGTTATATCACTGATTGCATTATTGCTATCAAGTGTCTACCTTATTTATTTGATCACCTTATTATGAATATAATAACTATTCAACTTAAAACTCGAATTGGGCATGCATTGCATGTTTACATGAAGAAGGCTATTAGCATCATGTAGAAGTATAGAGAGGTGATATGAAGGTGATGCCTCATTTAATATAACCTCATCCTGACCTTTAAAAACTACCATATACCGTGGAATGCGGTCCTTTGATTGGGTCTCCATCCATAAATACAACTACTTAAGGTTAGTCACCCTCTTAGGCGATATATGTATTATGAGATCACTAATTTTATTATTATACTAAATCCCACTTGAGCTAAGCTCTTGGTATTTTGATATATTATAATTAATTCACCTAAATTGGGCCGTTGCTTGATTTGGCTTAGAGTAGTGGTGCTTGGAGCCGATGAGTTAGAACTTATTCCTTAACCTTAGTATTGGAGGGCAAAAATCAATATTGTATACAGTTTTCTAAATAATTGTATATACTATTACATCATATGGTTATACATACATGGCATATTAATGCTTGATAACTTACTTGCTTGTTATAGTTTGGTTTATGGTATGAGGGAGGATCTTACTAAGCAATGGTAACTTATTTCCCAATAGCTTTCTTTTGCAAGTTATATCAAAGCTAGCAATGAGCTAAGATTCAAGTAATGACCATTCTATAATAAGATCCTAAAGAATAGATTTAGCATAGAATATTATTTGGTTTAAACTTAGATTGTGTAATGAAAAATCTAAAACTTAAACATTCTTTTATTTTAAAATTTATTTGCCTTTATATCTTATTTGAACTTAGATCTTTTGAAGTGTGACTACCTTATTTTACAATTTGGTAAGAGATGTTGATTGTTTACAATTTTTGTGAACTATAGAATATTAGCCTCTATAGTTATTTTTATATATTAATCAATTATATGTATTAAGATTAAATGAGATTTAATTAGAGTGTTGTAGCCTCTAATTTACAAGGCAATTTTCATATTATGGGTACACATGTGATATGATAGCTTTTAGGTATTTCTCCTAAGCCCCCTGTAGGGTTGTGGTAAGAGCCTTGTGAATCTCCTTCAATTGAAACTCTACATATTATAACATATGCTACCTGGATAATGTATAAACCCTATTAGAACCATACTCATTTTCACCTCAAATGGTAAAATTTATTAAAACTTTATCTCAATCCTTTACAAATCATTAGTATATTCACAACCCATCCTTAAACTCAAATGCTAGAAAACGCTTGCAAAATTGTATACTGTAACGTGATTGGCCAACTTTCATGTAATATACCACTTAATAAACATTTACCACCCCTAAACTACCTTTAATTTGAACAAGATCCAAAAGTCTATAAATTACTAATTAAACCTTGCCATCATTTTCTCTTTTTTTTCCTTTTTTTTTTCCCCCAAAGAACCTAAAGGTATTACAACATAATGATTGAACTTATGTCGAGGAAGAGTGATTGATGCCCTATGACTTGGAATATGTGCTTAATTGACTTGATTGATCCATGATTTATGCCTTCTCGATTTTTTTTTCCATTGCTCTATAGGTTATTGATTAATGGTGTAATATTGATTTGGCGACCTAAGAATGAACTAACTAAGATATTTGACTAAACTAAAACTAATCCTATGTAACATAGCATCTTTGCATTGGTTGAAGGTCATCACTGTTACATGGTACACAAAAAAAAGAAAGCTTAGATGGGAGAAATCTTACGATGCCATCTATAAACTATCAACTTGGTGATTGTCTTCAGATTTGATGAAACTTCGATGGGGTCTTTTTACCTATTTGGGCTTGTGAGCTTCTTGCAATAAGCTACACAAAGTGGAATATATGATATAAAACTAATGATACATTTTGGAGATACATTAGATGAATCTAGGCACTAATGATGGAAATTGAATCTTCAACTCAAGGTCAATGGGAGCTTATACCCTAAGCTTCATGTTAATTATTGGTAGATCGCTTACAATGCTTGCATTACATATGGTTGCTCATGCATGACATATGGTGATAAAATACTTGTCCTTATTTGTGTAATTATGAGAATATTGCACTCCTATCTTACCGAGTGGTGGTTTGCTCACCCCCAGTAAGTTTATTCATTTTACAAGACCTTTTGTTTATGTCACAATGAAGAGAACCACTATGGTCCACTGGGTTTAGGATTGAAGCGAAAAGGCTAAAGATGTAGAGCCATCTGGTGTAAACATGTCTTTTATAATGTCCTATAGTTAATGCTTTAATACTTTCTTTTGATACAATGTAAAATATGTTTATAAGTTAGCCATCCTTCCATTCTAACTACATTTTGTATTTTGGTTCAAATGTAAATATTAAACTTTTGATATATATGAATTTTCTTTTTACAATGGTGGTAGAAGTTTCACGAGTGCTTTAGTGGCAACAAAGCATTCATTGAAAATTATCACAACTAGTATCCCTTGCAAAGCATGATAGAATATATCTATTATTATTTAGCAGACACCTTTACTTTTAGACTCTACACCCCCTTTAAACATCTTAATGTATAAAATATAAACTTTAAACTATAATGTTATATTTATTTAGATGCTACCATTGTTATAAATAATAGTTACCCTTACAATTTTGTAGACAAGTAGTTTTTTTTTTTCCCTATTTCCTTCTTGTCTCATGTGTTGTGGATGAATTAAACACCCGCTATTAATTTTTAAATTTAAAACTAGCTATGTCTTCCAACTTTAATTTAACTAGATGCAAAACCTTTGTTACTTTTGGCTTAATTTATTTTTTCATTTAAACAATATCTATTAATTCTTTCTTTTGGTTTTAGAGAAAGGTATAGAGAAATTGTTTTATTTTTAACTACAAGTAGGATGAGAAAGAATTTTTACAAATAGTAGGTAAAAAAAACAACATTTTATATTAAAAATGATAAAATATTTATTGATGGTTTTTTACAGAGCTTTCTTATCTTTTTAATTATAAATAGTAGTGCTAAATTATTAGTCTAACAATAAGAACTCCTTTACAATTTAATCTTTTAACTAAATACATTATTATTTGATCATTCATTGATGTATATCACTTGCTTTTGTTATTGGTAAACGGTATTTTTGTTGTTGTATGTGTGTGTACACTCTTTCTTTTCGTCACATTACAGTGCATACATTTAAGCTATACCTTTAATATGAGATAGCAAATTAATATGCATATACAACAATTATTATAATATAAGTTAAAAATTGTGTAAATAACTTTATGTGATGTTATACTGAATTGATAATATAAATTATTCATATTAAATTTTTATTCATCCTTTTTCATTACTTTGGTTTTTTTTTTAATTATTATATTGTTGTACTTAATTTTTACACACATCATGACTACATGTCTATTAGTACTAAAATTAAGTAAAAACTAAGCTATTTTAAGGATAAAATATGGCATAAATTTATTCTTATTGGTTATCTTAGTGGATGTCATTTAGATTTTGACCTTCCTTGAATTCATCTATAGGTTGAAAATTAAAGCCCCCAAATGTAACGGTCAATGACATCAAGAGGGAAGTGAGTGATCAACTTAGGCTTAAAATATAATGAGTGACATCAATAGGATAGTTTGTTTTAGGGGCTTAGGTTCTCTAAAGGCAAGTTTAGCTTCCCATAAACAAACTAGTCAAGAATTGATGCTGCTCTCCTAATGATGGCCATGGTGGGTTGAAACCAATTACAAAGGTTAGTCTCCACAATCATAAGAGAGACCATGGTAAAGTTGGATGAAGGCTCTCCTGATGAGGGGTAGGCTTAGAGCAAGTCTAGAGAAAATAGGAAGGTAAGGTTAGCTTGTCATCTTTAAATGAGGCAAAATTATAAAATAAAGGATGGTCAAGTGCCACATAGGATCTTCAAGAGGGGTGAACCTCCCGTCTGGTAAAACCAAGCATGAACCCCAATGATTGGCCATAAAAAATATTCCATTGAAAAACTAAAATCCTCTATTTAGGTCAATATCCTATTTTGAGTAGAAATCCTAATTATTTGTCCAAGTACTTTTTTAATTTTCTTTTTTTCATTTCGATTACAATCACTTCACCTCAATCTTGTTTCAAACTCTTGGACAAAAAAGAAAACTCCATATTGAAAATTCTTCCTTTTGCATTAGCCATCAAGGTAACATCTCTAGCAAACATATTTTCTACTAAATTCTTTTTTTAATCTTAGTAAATTATACTAATTAACCTAAAATATTTTTTTATTAATAGACTAAACAGTAGGGGTGGAAGAAGAACTAATTAAACCTTGAACTAAATTGAAAATTAATTTATTTATTTCTTCAATTGGTTTGTTCCTTGGTTTAATTTAGCTATCATTTGTTAGTGTAAAGTAAGCTCATGCGAATTTATCTTATTTTAATAAATTATTATTATCACTTAAAGTAGTATGGATAAAGGGGAAATGATGTGCTCATTGATTTTTTGTTTTTTGTTTCTTTTTTTTTCAAAAAGATAAATTGATATTATATTTCAAGGATAGCAAATATATCAGTTATCCCATCACAAATTGAAAAAAAAATGAAACAAGAATTATAAAAACAATTTGTCACATTGTAGGAGGGACTTTACTCATAACAACCTGGCATATACTATATTGAAGTACATGATTAGTTGTATTCCAACACAAATAAATTTCAACATAACATATAAGTTGTTGTTACTCTAGAAACCTCCATAAAGATAAAACTCAATAACAATATGATATCTAAAAATAAGTATTGCTTTATACATATGATAAAATATAATCTTACAAAATTAGATAAGTATAAATTAGAGTCTAAGGATAAAATGTTACATTTAGCCATGATTGAAAAGGTCTATTCAAAGTTATAAATATATACTCTATTGGTCTTCATCCTCACTCGTCCACCACAACTATCTTGAAAATTCTCATTGCTAGTTGAATTTTACTAAAGTAAAACCAATACAATGCCTAAAAAAATGGAAAACTGTTAGGGTGTAAACTACATCCAGTTTACTAAGATCTCAACTTAAGACCATATTTCACACAATAACAAACAAGTTATCACTTTAATGAATGAATACATGAACAAGCATGTGCCAAAAATCTCATGTAGTCAATAAAAAACTACATAAAGTCTAAGGATATTTCTGACCATTTTAACCTTCCTTTGACCTTGGATTGAGAATCTTTTGTAATTCCATTAGAGTTCAAGCGACCAATTTTGAAACACTTGCACACATCCTTGGCTATACAAATCTTAGAACCACGCTCTATATATCAAAAGTTATGTCAAAAGAAGGATCTTCTATGCAAGGACTCGAGACAAACTAAAGAAAATAATGTTTTCCTTGCTTACACACCTTTAGATATATCCACCCAAAATAAAATAATGAACACAAATTCTTACCAAAACACAATGATCCTTGAATCATTTTTGTATAGCTAAAATAGGACACACTCTCATGGCATCCTTCTGTTACCTACGTGATTGTGATGGAATATAAAAGGAATATGCAAGAGATGCTATGCATGATCCATTTTAAGTCAAGATTGCAATATACTTAAAATAATTTGATAGGTGATCAACTAATTTGTAAACACTCAATCAATCAAATAATCATAAACACAAGCAATTTTTTCTCTTTAACTTTATTTCCAATCAAGCAATCAAATCAAACATACTAAGCATATACATGGGTTCATTGGCTTCCAATTTAGCTGCAGCTAACATTATAGGCACAAATAATTGGTAATCATCATTGGTACTTACCTAGCCATTTTCAAGGATCATAATAGTCCTCAAGTCAAGATTGAGAATCTTCTAACAAAAACCTTAATAAATGAGACATAAAAGAAATATACATGAGAATACTTATTACTAAAATATAATGTTCTAATATCCCGATCATAACCCCAAATCTTATTAGAGTCTTTTATGATGTTTTAGTATTCAGTCCTTTATTATGGTCCATCATTAAGATCCATGCTTAAGTCCACGTCAAGGTAAGTCCTTTTCTTAAATCATGTCATATAAAAGCAAATAAATCTCCAGGAATAAGTCTAATAAAGTCCAATGTATGCCAAAAATAGTCATAAGTCCTAAAGGTTTGAGAAGAGTCCTTAAATATCCTTTCCTTGAACTTTTATAAATATTAAAGTTTGAATCAAACATTTTTATATCTTAGAATATATCAAGACATCCCAATGGATATCTTACTAAATATCTAAGGAAAAGAGTAGCGGAACGATCTTATGATTTTAGGATAATAATCCTTGAAGCGAAATGGTCAATGAAACCTATAACTTTTAGAAATACGAAAAAGTAGAATATTATTTAAGAATTATGCTATAAAGATAACTAAGGTGAATCGATATTATCATTCTTGATTGGAATTCCTTTAGAAACCTATGATAAAGATCATAAAACATAGGAAATAGCCAGAGTTAGTAATTTCTTCTAGAAATTCTCAAAGTTAAACTTGTAGGAAGTTTCTTACCTTGTTTCCTAGAAAAGTGATCCTTAGACTTTTTTTCAATTTTAGGGATGAGTGTGGGGCTAAATAAAGGTTTGATTTTTCTTTAATTTGAGTGGAATGTTAGGTGAGACAGTTAGGTGGAATGGTATGAACCGGTGTGAGAGGAAAGGGAATGGAAATGAAGTGGAAATTTACTTAAGTTAAGTATTGATTTTACCCCCTTTACAGTAAATTTTTTTGTTGTTTTGTTCATCATTGAGGGCCTATTTTTTCACACCTAAAAGAGTAATTATTGGCCAGTTTTAGGGTAGGATTTATTGCTGGATAAGGTAGAATAGGCTAGGTTTAAGATAAGTTATAGTAATGATGTTTAAGATAAAATCATGTGGGGGAATTTCTCTTAACTTAGTTAGCCATGTGTTTGTCTTATTTCCATGTCATTTCCAAGTCTTTTTCCTAGTTTAAACAAGATAATTTAGGGTAAGTTAGGATAGGTTAAGCTAAGATAAGATAAGGTAGAATAAGTTAAGATTTAATGGTGAAAATGAAGTAAATGTACACATGAAGTTTAGGGCATTTTAGACCAATTTTAGCATGGTTATTTCAAATCATTTTCCTAGGGTAACCATGATAAGATTAGGATAGGATAAGATAGGATGAGATGTGATGGGGATAAGATAAGATAGGATAAATCACTACAAAATTGATAAAATCACATAGTCAAAACCTCCTTCTTTGAACTTGTTCTAATGTGTCTTCATCCGAGTCATTTTCATATCTCGTCCTTAAGTTAGATTACGTATTCTAATTGACCTCTATGCTTTTCTCCAATGTTTGAACTTGTTCTAATGTGTCTTCATCTAAGTCATTTTCATGTCTCATCCTTAAGTTAGACAAGATAAAATAAGGTGGGATAAAGATAAGATATGATAAGATTTGATAGGATAGGATATGGTGGTAAAATCAAAGATTCCACATGGAAAATGCAACTTGTAGTTAGTGCCACCTGATGGAAATGCAAACTAGTTCATTTAGATGACTTTTTCTTGTATTTTATGTATTATTGAGAAATTAAAGGTTGGGATAATAATTTATGAGAAAAAATAGCTGTAATTGATTAAGATTATAGTATGGTTTCAAGATTAATCAATTACAGTTTTCTAGATCAAAATTTAGGAATTACCAATTTTTAAGTACATTCAAGGTTTGATTCATTATTGATTTAGACTTTATCTTATTAATCTAAGTTTTACAATATTAATCCATGCAATTAGGGTAAAGTTGAATGAAATTAGAAAGGAATTGACTCAAGTCGAAGCAATTTTTTTTTTTTTAGTCATCTAATTGTCTATCAAAAGTTGACTTTAGTCAATTTAGAGGAGACTTTAATCATTTGTATTCAAATATTTAGATCTAATACTCAAGGTATACTTGGCACTAAAATTGTGAAAATGAGATTAAATCCTCAAGCAAGGAGTTCAGTGGAAATGCAATTGATGGTTTTCAACTAAACTTTTACTAAGTCAAATCCATCAATTCTATCGAGAAATAATATCACATAAATCTATAGCGTCTTATCTTTCAAGTCTATCCTAAATCATATCAGATCTAAGCTTTAACACCTTACATCTACTGAAATCTTCTTAAGGATGTCGAAGGGAAGACTTAAGTTACTAAGTTTAGTTGAGCCAGTTGACCCAAGTCAAATTTTAATCTGACTAAATTGACTTAGGTAAACTTATAATATATCAAGCCATCTCTAACTTGTGAACCTTGCTCGAGTTCATTTAGCACTATATCTTAAACGTATCTTCCTATCTAAGGCCTTTTCAATAGAATTTTCTCTAAAGAAAAATTAGGGAGTTACACATTTTCTTCCAAGAAAATTTTTTTCTTCTTTGACTTGTTATCTAGTTAGGTACCATGTTCGCTTGTTATCTTACCAAACTAAATTTGATTTATTCCAAATTAGGCAAGAAATGTCTTATACTATGTGGATTCTAACTTAGTTCTCTAAAAAGAAAGGAGATTTTGGCCATTTATCCTCAAATTACTTGGTGTTAGAAGAATATAGTGCTAAGATTTATTTGTAGTAATTCCCATTATTCAAATCACTCAAGAACTGTCTACATGGAAAATTATGGCACAAGATATAAAAGCAATAAATGGAAGCAAGCTTAAATCCGTAACTTGTGAGAATCTTTATATGATTTAATGGAGCAGCCTTCCAAGTCAATGGGATGTCCATAATTTAATTGCCTGTTTACTTTTAATATTTCCAATTTTGCCCATCATCAAACAAGAAATAATATTTACGGTTTCTACATATAATAACCCATACTTATTTGATTCAATAAGTCCACAACTTTATTATATCACTTTATTTAGACTTTATTGAATATGATAGCCTTATTATACAATTATTATTATTATTTACAAATATAAGACCATACAACTTATTTATAAAAATAAACCTAACAATCTCCCACTTAAGCTATTTGTGTGAAACTTATAATTGTATATAATCCTTATGAGTACAAGATAAACTTTGCTGTCGTAACCAAATGCATTTCTAGACACTTTAGTCCAATAATCATATCAACATAAGACCAAAGTTGGTTTCACTACATATATCATAACTAATACTATCAATAATCACATACATTGACATAATTAAATGACATTGGTCAAACATGATATACATCAAGTATGGATGTGTATACCTAAGTGAGATCAATTTTATATGAGTTCAAAAATAATTTAGCCAAAAACACCGAATAACATAAAATAACTTTATTATTGTAATAATAATTGAAACATAATTTGTATCTAAAATAAAAATCAATGTGTCTAATAAACAAGTAATGTAAATACAATCTCCCACTAAAGCTAAACATCCTAAAAATATAGAACACCCATATGAGAAACATGAACATAAAAGACCTTAGGTGGTAATCTCTTAGTAAGCAGATCCACAACCATAGAGTTTATTCCTATGTGCTCTATAAATACTTATTTACTCGAAACTCCTTTCACAACAAGAAACTTTAATTCTATGTGCTTTGACTTCATTGACCTCCTATTATTGTTAGCATATAGCATTATTGATATAATGTTACAATATATCTTTAATGGTCTTTCTACATTACCCACAACTCACAGTCCAATAACAAAGTTCCTCAACCATATTCTATGGTTGAATATCTCATAACATGCTACAAACTTTACTACCATAATAAAAGAAGCAACGAGTGCCTACTTAGCAATCTTCCAAGAAATCGCTCCTCTAACAAGAAGATAGATATATCATAATTAAACTTTTTACTATCTTGATATATGGCAAAATCAGAATCAAAGTAAATAATGATCTCCAACTTATCTTACCTTTTATATGTGAGTTTATAGTCCTTTATTCTCTACAAATATCACATGACTCATTTGGCTACTTTCCAATAATCCATTCCCGGATTGCTCAAATGTCTCCTTAGTATCCCAACAATGTATGCAATATCCAGATTTGTACAGACCTAAGCATACATAAGACTTCCTATAGCTAAATCATAAGTGACCTTTTTCCATTTCTTTTCCTTTAGGTCCATTCTTGGGGCATTGATCTAGACTGAACTTGTCTCCTTTAGCAATAGGGGTATCTCTTGGTTTATTGATAGGAATCAAAATCCTTCAAGACCTATCATTAGGGCAAGAACCAAAGGATTTCAAATCTTGGCGATGAGGGTCCTTTTTGAACAAATCGACCCCAGAATTATTTATATACTAATCTCTTTTCTATTACTTATGTATTGTCAATTCCAACAGGCACACTTATTGAGCTTTACAAGGTGATGGACAAACTCACCAAGACTTAGCTTGTGGGTTATCCATAGACCGACCTAAACCGAAGATGAGTTGGACCGATGAATTGATTTAAAGAATCAGCTTGAGAAGACTATTTTTGTATTTTTGTTATTTTTCTTTGAACCATTTATTTTGTAAGATTTTGGGACATTTTTATTTCTTTGTAATTGAAGATTTAGGACTGGTCACCCTAAAGTGGCATAGTTGTAATTTTGTGGACATTTAAACCTTAAAGGGAACAAGTATAAATACTTGCTTAAGTAGAGTTTTAGGAATTAGAGTTGAAATTTTCAGCAAACATATTTTTTGTGTGAGAGATTAGGGTTTCCTAAGATTTCATAGGACTCTTATCAATTTCAATCTAAATTGGAATTGTGGCAAGTTGCAACATAGAGAATTGTGAGTTATATCAATTCCCTAAGTTGTTTTTTCCTTTTCATTACTAGTGAGTAATATCTAGAGTTGATTAGGTTACTTCTTTTGATCTAAATTTGGAGTCATTTGTGATCCAAAATCTTCTCATGTAATGATATATAATTGAGTGGTTTTATCTCTTATTATTACCTTCAATTTTACATTGCATTGCGTTACGTGGAATGCCATCGATTTAAGGAGGGATTCACGATTATATATTGATGTTTTGATTAGGATTTTTATTGGAAATTGAGTTGAATTCATGATTCATTTGATCAATATCATCTTAGTGGGTTTTAATCAACATTGTTCTTATTCATCGAATCACCTTGGACATTTAGGGTTCATGCAATTAGTTCCAATTTGAACTGATTTTCATCTTGTGATTAGGAGTTGTTCAACTGGTTCATTTGCATATGCTTAAACCCCCTTTTAAGCATATCAACTTTTTGATATCAGAGCTTGAGGTTTTGAGAAGGGGTTGAATGGTTTTGGAATTCGGAAATTAGGGATTATTGAGTAACACATTGATCTGAATTGTTGAAGTGAAGTTTGAGTTATTTCCTTGTGTTGTTGAAGTGTTATCTTGTTGTTTAGTTGTTGTATGCTTGGAAACTTATAACATTCTCGGTTTCCTTGAGAATTGACCATGAGTGTGAAGTGTCTTTGAGGAGGATCGTCAGGAGTAAGGATTGTTGATCCTTTGTGATCAATTGGAGAAGTGTGAATTGTTGTGTTGTATTTTCGAAAATTGATGAGTAGCAATTGTGATATTCATACTTGTATTTTCATAATTGAAGTGCGAGTTAAGGAAGCAATTTGAATTTCAAAACACACATTTAAGTGATTATTTAATTGTGTGTTCATTTGAATTTGAAATAGCTCCTTACCATTTGTGGAATCTTGCAATTATTGAACTCATTTTGAATTTGAAATTTGAGTTGCCTTTGTTGTTCTAATTGTGGTTTGATAACTTGTGTGGAAGTAGAGAAGTTCACCATGACTTGAAGGTGTAAGTGTGTGATGTTGTGTTTTGTAAAATTTAGTGAAGGGTATGTGTAGTATTTGGCATGGTTTTATGTGTGTGTAGCTTGAGATAGTATTGTTTTTCTTGACTTTGCCATGAAGGAATTGGTGGAGTAAGGAGTGTATCTGCTAGTGTTTAATTGTGGAATTAGAGATACAATAATTTGTGGTTAAGAGAGAAGTGTGACCTTTGTTACTTTTGGAATTGTGGTAGTCTTTTACCACTTTCAAATTTGAAGTGTGTGGAGAAAAGGAAACTATTTGCAATTTAAACACCATCTTTAAGTTGAAGAAGTTATTGTGTGATTATTTGAATTTGAATTTATTTCTTACCATTTATGGAAAAGGTTGCATTAAAAAGTGGACATTGAATTTTGTTGCTGCCATTGTTTATGGTTTGCGATGTGATTGGCAAATTTGAGTGTGTTGAGGTAAGAAGTTGCTACACTTGAAGTGTTAGTGTTGTGGATAGAAGTGATTGCACTATATATGTATGTAGAGTAAGCGGCGATGTAGATTTTGAAAGATTGTGTGTGGTATAAGGTGCTGCACATTAACATTAATTGTGAGTGTAAAACCGTAACCAAGAAAGGGAAGTAAGTAGTAGAATTTGAATTCAAAGACAAACATTAAAGTGTGAAAGTAATTGAACTCATTACTTAAACACTTGTTGGTTAAATTTAATTTCTTAACTACTTGGAAGTATTTATTTGTGCTTCAATTATTTTACTTGACTTGACTTGAAGTGATAATAAGTATTTCTTGTATTGGTTGTGTGTACATCGTGGGTATGTAAGGGTATGTTGTTGTGGTGCGTGTAGTGAAGTATGTTGTTAACTTGTTGAAGTTAGTTAACAACCATGTCAAATGATGTGTATACTTCTACTAATTTGATACATCAAGTTTTGACTTCTTCTCCAACCATTGATGATGAACAAAGAGAAAATTTGTTCCATACTTCTTGTAGGGTATAAGGAAACTTGTGCGTAATTATTGTTGATGGTGGTAGTTGTACTAATGTTGTAGCTGCATCATTAGTATCGAAGTTGAAACTTGTAACTATCCCACATCATAAGCCTTATGCATCACATTGGCTAAATGGCTAGTAGAGTCTTCATGTGACCAAAAGAGCTAGGGTACCTTTCAGTATAGGGGATAAATACTGCGATAAAATTGAATGTGATATTCTACCCATGTGTTTATCCCATATATTGCTTAGCAGGCCACAATTTTATGACAGGATGGTATTACATGATGGGTATAGAAATACTTATTTGTTACAATAGGATGGTAAACATATAGTGTTGAACCCTATATCGCCATCAAAGGTTCAAAAGATGCAAAGACAGATAAGTCAACCATCAAAGATTCCTAAGGATCATAACCACATGATCAAACCTTCAGAGGTTCCTAAGGTTCCTAGTTACACGAGCCAATATATAGAGCATAAAACTTATCAAACGTAGATGTGCCAACCTTTAGAGGATCCTAAAGGTCAGAGTCAGATGAGTAGACCACTAGAGGACCAAACTGTTCAAAGGCAGTTGTGTTCATCTTCAGAGATTTCAGAGAGCCATAAGCAGTTGAGTAAACCATTAGAGGATCCTAAGGGTCAAAGTAAGATGAGCCCATCACTAGAGGGCTAGATTCTTCAAAGATAGTTGTGTCCACCTTTAGAGGTTTCAAAGGGCTATGAGCAGTTGAGCCAACCATTAGAGGGCCATGAGGGTCAGCAACATATAGATGAATTAGAAAAGGAGGCAACAATATCAGAGGAACAGGTTGAGACAAGAGAGTCCTTAGTGGATAATGGACCATTATATGTGTTGCAAATGAGATATATCTTAAAAATGGAAGAGAGGAAGCAATCACCCTCTATGGTATTTCAGCTATTAGGATTCTACAGTAATGCTTCTTCAAATAACTGGCTAGGAGGATACAGAGCCTCTACTACATTTGATCTGTCAGATTTGAGGACAAATCTTTTTGAAGCTCGAGGAGATGATAGGAATCAAAATCCTTCAAAACCTATCATTAGGGCAAAAACCAAAGGATTTCAAATCTTGGCAATGAGGGTCCTTTTTGAACAAATCGACCCTAAAATTATTTATATACTAACCTCTTTTCTAATACTTATGTATTGTGAATTTCAGCAAGCATACTTATTGGGCTTTATAGGGCGATGGACAAACTCACTAAGACTCAGCTTGTGGGTCATCCATAGACCAACCTAAACCAAAGATGAGCTAGACTGACGAATTGATTTGAAGAATCGGCTTGAAAAGACTATTTTTGTATTTTGTAATTTTTCTTTGAACCATTTATTTTGTAAGCTTTTGGGACATTTTTATTTGGTTGTAATTGGAGATTTAGGATCGGCCACCCCAAAGTGGCATAGTTGTAATTTTGTAGACATTTTAACCCTAAATAGAGCAAGTATAAATACTTGCTTAAGTAAGGTTTTAAGGATTAGAGTTGAAATTTGCAGCAAACATATTTTTCATGTGAGAGATTAGGGTTTCCTAAGATTTCATAAGACTCTTATCAATTTCCATCCAAATTGAAATTGTGGCGAGTTGCAACATAAAGAATTGTGAATTATATCAATTCCCTAAGTTGTTTTTTTTTTCCTTTTCATCACTAGTGAGTAATATCTAGGGTTGATTAGGTTAGTTCTTTTGATCTGAATTTGGCGTCATTTGTGATCCAAAATCTTCTCATGTAATGATATATAATTGAGTGGTTTTATCTCTTGTTATTACCTTCAATTTTACATTGCATTGTGTTGTGTGGAGTACCATTGATTTAAGGAGGGGTTCACAGTTATGTATTGATGTTTTGATTGGGAATTTTATTGGAAATTGAGTTGAATTCATGATTCATTTGATCAATATCATCCTTGTGGGTTTTAATCACATTGTTCTTATTAATCGGATCACCTTGGACATTTAGGGTTCATGCAATTAGTTCCAATTTGAACCGGTTTTGATCTTATGATTAGGAGTTGTTCAATTGGTTCATTTGCAAATGCTTAAACCTCCTTTTAAGCATATCATTTATAATTCTACATGCCAAACCTTTTGAGAACTTTTTCAATATAGCCCTTTTGAGATAATCACAATGTATATGGATTCCTAATACCAAAAAGGCTTCTCTAAGATATTTCATTTCAAAATTCTTTGACAAAATTTCTTGGTATCATGTAATAAGCCCATATCATTTGTAGCAAGTAGTATGTCATCCACATGCAAAACCAAGAAAATAAACTTGCTCCCACTAACTTATGGTATACACAATCATCAACTACATTCATCTCAAAATTGATCAAGATGATGATTTGATGAAATTTATGATACCAATAGAAAGACACTTACCTGAGTATATAGATGGATTTCTTTAACTTGCACAACATTTACTTTGAATCTTTTGAAACAAAGTTTTTTTGTTATGCCATGTAGATTGTCTCATCAATGTCACCATTGAGAAACATTGTCTTTACGTCCATCTAATGTAACTCAAGATTAGTGAGCTACTAGTGCCATTATTATCCTTAAAGAGTTTTTCAATAATATTGGAGAGAAAGTCTCTTTATAATCAATGTGTTCTTTCTATGTAAAGCCCTTAGTGACAAGACATGCCATTACCTTTCAAATCCCTTTTGGTTTTAAATTTCCATTTGCAACTAATGGGTTTTGTATTTTTCAGGTAATGGAATAAGTTCCCAAATGTTATTGTCCTTCATGAACATCATCTCCTCACTCATGGCATCTATCCACTTTTGAGAATCAAAATTTTCCATAACTTGATGGAAGTTGATTGGATCACCTTCTATCATTCAAATGCAATCCTCATGTTCTTGAAGAAACACAACATAATCATCTAGAATTATATTTCTTTTTTCTCTAATGGCTTTCCTTAATAACACTAGTTCTTGAGGTTGTAGAGTTTGTTATTCTAAAAAGGGAGACTGTTAAGTTCTCTAGTTTAGTTTTGATGATAACAAAAGGGGATTAAAATATTTAAAATGTTTATTCTTGAATACAAGAGTTTCAGTTTATATAGAAGTTATTTAATGGATTTTTGAGACAGACATAAGGTATTTTAGAAGTTTAACAAAAGAGTTTTCAATAAAAATAAAGTAACAGAAGGTAGTTTAGAACCTCTAGATACTTTACAAAAAGTCCTTAATCTTGTTAATAGTTGAACAGAAGTTATTTCAGAACCTTCGCTATAAGAAGACATTATAGTATTTTGCTTCAAATGTTTTAACAGAACCTTTAGAATAACACAAGTAGTATGTGGTTCTAGTTAGAAGCTATTTCAAAACCTTCAGCGGGAAGAAGTATATGCTTGATAGAAGCATGTTAAGAACCTTTATGTCTAAATACAGATTTTTCCAGATTCAAAGAAAATGATTAAATTTCATGTTTTTATAATTTTTTCAAGGATTAACTCCACTTGTTAAGTATATTTGGGTAATATACTTGATGTGTTTCACTAAAGTGGGATTTATCATCTTGGGTATTTTATCACTTCAAGTTTTTATCAAAAGTGTTATTCAAAATTTATTTGTTTTCTACTTTAATTTTGACCGCCAGTTTGTTGGTATGCTCCAAAGAAGTTTTCTAGAAATTCTTCATAATTTATTCTTGGATATATGTTTAAGGACGATAAGGTTAAGTTCTTACAAAGATGAGGATATATCTACAATGAATATATGGTTATTATAAGAAGATAAGGCTCCACAACATGAGGGATATCATGAAATCTCTTGAAGATTATCCAGAAAAATATCAATAAATTTATCTTTCAAGCTTATCCAGTTTTTCAGATATTCAAATCCAAGAAAATATATTCGCAATAAGAAGATACACATCATAGGATGGATTTCTATTGAAGATAATATAGATTTTAAATTCAAGAGGAAATCTCAGCCATTTCTATCAAAAGGGTTATTCGAAATTCAAATTGTTGTTGCATTTTTTTCTACTAACTGACCATTGTTCTTCTATAAAAGAGAAAGAAGCTCTAGAAGTTCAAAATTATCAATTGAGAACACGAGCAAAAAATCTTCATCTTGCTATCCTTCAAAATGCGCACAAAAGAGTTCTCATTTAATTGTTATCGATCTTTGTTTATTTGATTGTTCTTGTGAGTGATCAACAGTTGTTTATCACTGTAGTTAAGTGATTAGCTTAGTTTGAAAGCTAGGGAGACTTAATAGTGAGACTTTGCCAAAGTGTTGGTGTGTTTGTACTCTCAATTTGATTTTTGGTATAATGAAACTCAATTAGTAAAGACAACCAGGTCCTCAGCGTGGAGCTGGAAGAAAAGACATATGTGCAAGGCAAAACCTCAATACATCACAATGCCTGATTTTCTCTCTCTCTCCATTTTTTATTTTATTGCATGCTCATTGTTTATCTGTTGCTCATGCCATTAGAATTTCCATTCAAGAGTATTTTTACAAAGTTGCAAAAAATTGAAATTTTCAATAATTAATCAATCTACCCCCCTATTGATTAATTTAATGGGACCAATAGAGATTCATTTACATTGTCCTGTTTTAGATTTGCCTCTTGAATAGTGTTAGGTACTATAATCTAATCCTGAGTGCTATTAATAGCAAATAGAGAAATATCAACTTGTTCCCCTTCAAACACAGAAACCTTAACTCTATCTCCCCTCACAAACTCAGCATCCTCAAAGAACTAAGTATTTATCATCTCAAAATTCCTTTAATAATGGGAACATAAAATTTGTAACACCTTGCCCTTTTATAGTACCCAATAAAATGGTAACTAACAAGTCTCGGAATCTAGTTTCATTTCATTTGGCTTATAAGGCCAAGCCTTAATTAGACATCCCTAAATATGCAAGTGCTTTAAACTTTTACCTGTCCAAAGCTTATAAGGATTTTTATTGGTTGCCTTAGTTAATATTGTATTAAGAAAGTATGTTATGGTTTTCAAAGCCTCTCCCCACAATGATTCTGATTAGGT
This sequence comes from Laguncularia racemosa, assembly GCA_037954665.1. Classification (NCBI taxonomy): domain Eukaryota; kingdom Viridiplantae; phylum Streptophyta; class Magnoliopsida; order Myrtales; family Combretaceae; genus Laguncularia; species Laguncularia racemosa. The sequence goes on along the minus strand of JBBMOL010000009.1, from coordinate 6,372,806 downwards.
GAATAACTAAGCATACTTCTTACCATGTCCTTAAGCAATTTGTTTTGTCTTTCAACAACACCATTCACTATAGGTGAGCCTAGTATAGTGTACCATAGGACAATACAGCATTCCTCTAGGAATTTAACAAGCAATCTTGAACATTGTTCACTAGATCCATCATGTCTACCTTAGTATTCACCACCACGATCAGATCTGATAGCTTTAGTTCATTTACCTAACCGATTCTCCACTTCAGTTTTATAAATTTTTAACACATCTAATGATTAAGATTTCTAATGGATGAGAAACAAGTAGCCATACCTAAAAAAGTCATCTATGAATGTTATAAAATACTATTGACCATTCCAAGAAGCTTGAGAAAGTTCTACAAATATATTTATGTATTAGTTCTAAAACTTCTATAGCCCTATTGTACCTAGCTTCATGACATTTGTTTGCTTCCATTTAATACAGTTAATATAAGTATTAAAATTTGTAAAGTCAAGTGAATCAAGAATGTTTTCAAACATAAGTCCTTATGTTTTGCTTTAGAGATGTAACCATATCTCTTGTGTCTAAAGTAAAAATAGAAACTAAATTCTATCTAAAAGACAATATAACGAATGTCTCATTCGAATCCAAATAACAACTAGTTTTAAGTAATAATCTAAAGCGCCCTATTGCATCGACCTCTACTGACTTGCCATTGCCAATCTAGATGTATCGTTCATCATCACTAGGCTTTCGGCAACTCAAGCAACTTTGCATAGACACACTGATATGAGTTGTTGCACTTGAATCTATCCACCATGTATGTTTAGGTACCAAATTCAAATTAACCTTAAAATAAACAATGTTAAGAAGCATACCTTTCTTTACATGCTAAGTGTGATAGTTAGGACATTACTTCTTCTTATGTCCTTTTACACCACAAAAGAAATAAGTATCTTTAGCTTAGCCCTTGTGTTGTTTCCTTTGTGGTGTCTATACTGACTAAGTAAGAACTTTCAATTCGATTAAGTTCTCTTGATAATAGTTTTGATGATAACAAAAAACTAAGAGATTACTAACTAAGTTATCAAGTGCGCAGTTAAATAATATATAAGTAATCCAAGTTATTTAAAGAGTCCTCTTAGAAGAGAAGTTTTCCTCTTAAGTTTTTACTTAAAAGGTAACTAAAAGACTGACTCAAAGAGTAGACGTTCTATACAAACAAAAACTACTAAATCAAATAGCATGTTACAAAGCGAGTTTATCCTTAAAGTTTTAATCAACTTGAAGACTTAACCCTAAAGTTGAATTTATTTAGTTGATACATTCAAAATGTTCCACAAAGTTGGTTAATATATCCAAGGGATTTGAAGTTATAATCAATTTAAAGATTAAAGCTAAAGTTGGTCCAAATCTGACAAAGTAAATTTGATAAAGATTTATATTTTTCAAAAGTTGCATTTGAGGAGCAAAAAATATTCAAAAAGGATAACAAACAAGATATACTCCTATTTCTAGGGAAATGAAATTAAAAATTTTTGAAGATATTATCCATAGACTTTATTAACAACATAGAACTGATCAAGGAACGTTTTTGAAATTGAGATAAGGATAAAAGCTATGATCTTTAGCAAATAAAAAATATTTAGAACAAATCTTATCTCTAACGTCTAGCTTATCCTCTTCTAGTCGTTACATAATTTGAAGTCAAATACCCTTAACGTCTAAGAAAAAATATATGGAGACACGAAGAAAAAATACTCACATCCTCTATACAAAATTCTATTACATTTCATTTTTTTATTTTTATTTTATACCGAACTTACTTGGGATTTCATTATCTTTATGTCTCATTGATTTTGATACTTTATGAGAGTTAGATTACAAATAGGCTTTGATTTTAAAGATAGTTAAGTGATTATGTGAAGTCTGCTAGAGTGAATTGTAGTCACTATTTGTAATATTGTTTCTTGATTGGATATAGTAGAGCATATTGGTTTAGAATACTGAGTCCCTAGCTTAGTGCTAGAAGAGAGGACTAACACTCGAGATGGAACCTCTATAAATCCTTGCACAAACTTTTCTTACTCTACTCTTTTATTTTCATGCTTTTAATTATTTGTTATGTTTACAAAGCTAATTCAAAGCTATAATTTATAAGAAACTAATTGGGGACATGATCTAATTTTTAATAAAGAAAGTTTTTTTTTTTTTTCAACCAATCCACCTGCTTCTTGGTTACTCTTTGGGACCAACAATTGATATTAGACCAAGTCTCTTTTATTGAATTGAGTGATCCACTTTATCATGGCTAAGAATAACATTGCAATCAATCAAGCTCCATACTTTGATGGCATGAATTACTTATACTAGAAAATGTGCATGCCCACTTATATTAAGGCTAATGACTATGCCTCATGGCAAGTGATCAATATTAGAGACAATCAAGTGACAAATGATGCTAAGTTCAATGACGTCAAACTGAAGCTCATCAAGCAAAATAATAAGGTTAAGAATATGCTACTCACTACTATAGCGCCATCTAAATTTTACTTGATTTTTTCATTCAACATGGCTAAAGAAATATAGGATACTCTATCTAAAACATATGAAGGAATGAATACTATTATGGAAACAAAAATTAATGCTTTATGGCAGAGATATGAATTGCTCGAAATTAAATCTGATAAGAAAATTAAATATGATTTCAATCGTTCTACTACTATAATTAACGAAGTAACATCTCCTAAGAAGAAAATAGAAGATTCAAATCTTGTTAGGAAAGTATTGCGGATCTTACCAAAGTCATGGGATGCCAAAAAGACTGCTATAGAAGAAGCACAAGATCTAAACAAGTTCACACTTAGCCAATTGAGGGAGAAGCTGATGGCATATGAGTCTCATCTTAACATAATTAAAGAATCTTATAATAGCATAAAAGCAATCACATTCAAAGCAAAGAAAATAGTTGTTGAAGAGTCTAGTTTTGATGAGGACAAAGATGATGATAACATTGGTATGCTTGCAAAAAGATTCAATAGGCTAATGAAAAAGAAAGGTAAGAAATTTAGGAATTTTAGCAAATATAACAAATATGATGCAACAAAAAAATTTAAGGAGAAGGAAGAAAAGAAAGAGATCACATGCTATAAATGTAAGAAACCTAGACAAATTAAATATAAGTGCCTAGTTCTTATAAAGAAGATGGAAAAATTCAAGAAGAAAAGTCGAGCAATGATGGCAACTTAAAGTGACCTAGACGTGTCAGAAGTTGCAAGTGAAGATGAGGAAGAAGCCAACCTATGTTTAATGGCAACATCTAAGGTAAATCCTAAATCCGAAGCTGATATGTCAAATAATGAAATGTATACTAAGATGAAAAAGCTATTAAAGGCTCTTAAAAAGGTAGATATAAAGATATCTAAGTTAGAAGCAAAAAATAAGGCCTTAAAGAATGAAAAAGATATTTTAAGTCAAACAAATATACTACTTGTTGATGAGAATGATATTCTAAAGAATGATAATGAAAAAATGAATATTAATTCTGATGTTTTAAGAAAAGCAAATAGTAGGTTGAAGGATGAAATTAAAGATCTAAAAGTTAGAATCAAAGATCTATCACAAACAATCAAGAACACCTTCAATAAATTTAATGAAAAAAAAAAAAAACTAAACATGTTCATAAGTACTCAAAGACTTGCAAGTAGTAAACATGGACTTGAATAAGAACATAGTAACTCATCTAATAATGTAAAAAAGACTATGTTTTGTTAAAGAAAGTGAATCTATAAATGCTAAACCTATTAAAAATAAGGAACCTATTAAAAAAAAATTTGAACAATAGCAATAGAGAATATTTCAGAAGATACTCTTAACAACATAAGTATCCACTCAAAGGATATCGTAGAGACTACGGATATGGATATGATAAATGATATCTAAGGCAAAACTATCAATATCAGGTAAATCAAAGGTATAATACTAATCTTATATGTGTTTCTTTTGCAATAAAGTAAGCCACATAGAAAAGTATTGCTTTATAAAAAAAAAAAAAAAGCTAAGTATACATCAAGTTAAGAAACAAGAAAAGATGAACTTAACTTATCAAGGATCCAAGCTAGTTTAGATTCCTAAAATGGTTTGATCACCTTTTGTATGATTATAGGGACAAGGAACCAAAAAAAAAAAAAGGCACTTAGTATATGAACAGTGGGTGTCCAGGCCATATGATAGGGGATGCATCATTGTTCACTAACATAATGTGGAAGGAAAAAGGATGTGCAAGATTTGGAGATAATAGCAAAGTTAAAATTATAGGAACAAGCAGAATTTAAAATGTCAATGATGAGTGAGTTAGACTTCTTCTTAGGTCTACAAATTAAGCAAACAAAAGAAAGAATTTCCATTCATCAAGAGAAGTATACTAGATAGATATTGAAAAAAGTTTTGACATGAAATTTAAGGGAAGTTGCTAGCCCAATGAGTTCTTCTACTGAGTTAGATCTTGATTCTCGAGGTAAGAAAATCAATGAAAAATTATATAGAAATTTAATTGGTTTTCTTCTATATTTGACTACATCTAAACCAAATATTATGTTTTTTGTTTGCATTTAAACAATATTTCAAATCAATCTAACTTAAACACATTTCAAAATTGTTAAAAGAATTTTTAACTACATTGCATGCACTGTAAATTAGGAATCTGGTATCCTAAAAACCAAAATTTTGAATTAATTGGATGCTTAGATGCTGATTATGCAAGATGCAAAGTGGATAGAAACATTACTTCCAGTACTTGTCAATTCTTAAGAAACAAACTAATTTCTTGCTCTTTTAAGAAATAAAACTTAGTTGCTCTATCAACAGCAGAAGTTAAATATGTTTAAATTGGAAATTGTTATGCACAGATTCTTTGGATAAAACAACAATTACAATATTATAAATTAATTTATAAAAATATTCTTATAAGATGTGATAACACAAGTGCTATAAATTTGACAAAAAAATCTTATGCATCATTCAAGATCTATACATATAGAAATTAAACATCATTTTATTAGAGATCATGTTGCAAATGGAAATATTAATATTGAATTTGTTTCTACTAAAAATCAATATTCAGATATTTTTACAAAACCTTTAGATAAAAATAAATTTGAACTTTTGAGAAACAAAATTGGTATGTGTAATTCTTTTTTAATGTATTCATTTTATATTTTTCTGCATATGTTCTTTTAATATGAATAACAGTAAATTAAAAGTACTTTTTCTTTTTTAGAAAATAAGCAAATTAAAAGATCCTCATAACCATTAAAGCACCATTCCTAATTTTTCAAATCAGAGACTGATTCAAAAGGTAACCCTTCTCTCTCTCAAAAACTATATCTTGAAACTAATCAAACTTTGGGCTTCTTCACGATTGAATTTCCAAAAGAAACTCAAGCACTATTCAATTTCAATTTAAAACCCTAAAATGGCTCTAAGAAAATCATCCAGAATAGCATCCAAGGTTTTTTAAACCAAGAAAGACAAAGAAACCATCACCATTATGGACAGATCATTTGATTCTAAGGAAATGGTGTCTTTTGATGAAAATAAACACAAAAAGAAAGAAATGGATCGAAAAGAGTGCATGACCCTGTTAAGGAGGTATCTGATAAAGAGGAAAGTGATAATGAAGAAAGGGTCAGTGAAAATGAGTTCGCAAGAGATGGTTCTGAGAATGACAACATGGACTTGAACCTTGAGACTAGGACTAACTTTGAAGAATCCCAAGACAAGGAACTAAAACAAAAGAAAAAGGAAAGGATGAAGAAGAGAAAATCCTCTCCTAAATTGACATTCAACAGCCCTCAACCTAAGAAAAGAAAAAGAACTTCGAACAAGGTATTAAAATGTTCTTTTGTGGATTTCCAATTTTTTAGGAATAATGGTTTTTACTAGGATCACTGGCTAAATCGGATAGAGTGTAAAAATTTATGAAATGTAAATTATATTGTGGATAAGGAATTAGTAAGAGAATTTTACAATAATCTAGAAATGTGAGAAGGTTTTGTTTTGAAATCATGGATTGCAGGAAATTTTATAAAGATTGGTAAAAAAAGATCTCATTGAATGCTTTAACTTGAGAGATGAAAAGGATGATGAAAAGCTAGTTAATCCCATTAATGATGGAGTTGGAGATTTTGTAGAAAAGGATGTATTTTCTACTTAATTCGAATTGTTGATAAAGCTTTGGCATAAGGTTATCATAGAATTTATACTACCAAAGAATGGGAGTAAAACAACAGTTTCTAAAGAGGAGGCAATAATAATCCTAGCTATTAAAAAGAAACTAAAAATTTACATACTAAGTAATATTCTAAAGCACATGTGGAGGAATAGAGGAACCAAACCTTATAGAAATCTCTTAATGAAGCTATTCATTTTTGAGAAACTTAGTCTATTTGAGAAGATTAAGTCGCCAAAAGGACTAAAAAGGATTAGAGAAACAAATCTAAAACCTATGAACATTCTAGTGAAGGATAAGTACTGGTTTTTGAAAGTTGAAGCATCATATAAACATCCTAAGTTTAGTAAGATGAAGTTTGATTGGAAAAAAGTGAGGGCAATTACTGAGGGAGAGCTTTCATTAAACTTAGAGAGTGGTTCAAAGGATTCTAAATAATCTATAAAGGAGGCAAACACACCACCTAAGAGAGTTGGCAAGGAAGTTCTAAAGGAGAATTGGAAGAAAAGGTTTAAAATTAGTACTAGAGGGAAGTTTGAGATCAATGAAGGAAGGGAAGGTCATGAAGATGATGAATCAAAAAGTGACTCAAAAGGTGTTCTTGTTAAACCACCTAGAGAATCTTCAAGATAAAACATCAATGCTGACATCATTGATTTAATGGAGAAAAGGTTTGCTAAAATGAGGAAGGAACTTGAAAAATCAATACTAGATGCCTTAAAAGGTTTTGAAAAACCTAATTCAACCCATCCCGACACTAATCCTTCACCACCATCTCCTAAATAGTTAGATCATCCTCTCCTAGAAAGAGTCTTGGTTCACAAGTTAGTGAGGAACATGATCAAAACTCAACACCCACTTCTCCAACTATCTCAAATGATATATCATCATCCCAAGCCCAAACCTTCTCTCAAAAGAATTCAAATGAATCAACACAAAATATGTAGATAATTCTTTATCAACCTCTAGATTTCAAGAAATTCCAATCTCAACAACCTAATGACACTCCTTCTCCAAGAAAGTCTAGAATATTTAAAAGACATGCTAGAAAGTTTGTCAAGAAAACTAAAACAAAGAAAAATTAGTTGTTTGTTTTAGAATAGTACTCAACATTCTCTATGCAAAATTCTATATTACATTTTATTTTATTATTTTGTACCAAACTTAGTGAGTGTCAAGTCTAATTTTTTATTTTTCCATTCTTAATCTGATCTATACTAGACCCTATGCTCATCTAATGTAGATCATCGACTTGAGTTAGTTTCGTTTTGTTTTGGAGTCGCCACCCAACTGCGGTTGGGAAAAATTGAATTAGGACTAATTGAGCAAATTAATCCTAATTTAGACAACTAGTCGTCGTGATTTCTTTTTTTCATTTTTTGTGAAAAGAGGAAAGGGAAAACCAGAGTTTCTGAGTTCAGAAGCTAACCTATTAAAACCCTAAGGTTACCACCTTAATCTCCTAAAATCTTAAACCTTATCCGAAATGTCTTTTATTTATTTTTTGTTGTCTTTTATTGTATTTTTGAATAAATTATCTTAAGAAAATAATTTTTTTTTCTTTTTAGGATTGCCCCAAATGGGTGCTTACATACTTGCTATTCAGAATCAAACTTGCCGTAGTTCACTTTTCCTGAAAAACCTTAATGTGTTGGTGAATTTTAATTACGAAATTTCTTTTGATTTATGTTTTTACCATTTCAGGATTTTTCTTAAAAATCCAAGCCTAAGCTTGATGATTTGATTTTTTTTTTTTTTAAGATGACAATTTTAAGGAAAAACACCAATTTTGGATTTATTTAAGAAAATGATTTTTCTAAGTGATAAAAATTTTCATTTTTTCTATTTTTCGACTCATTTCTACTATTATAAATTTTTATTACTTTTTTTATTAATTCTTATTAATTTTTTATAATTTTATTAAATTTTTATTTAAAAATTTTCTCCTAGATTATTTATCTATCCTATTCTAAAATCTAAATTTTTATTATTATTTTCTAATATTTTTATCATTTTCTTTATATATTTTTATATTTTTTATTATTTATTATTATAATTATTATTTTATTTTATTATTCATCCTAAATTAAATCCTAAAAAAATAATCTAATTTCTAACATTTTTTCCATTTTTGAATCATAAATAACAAATAAATTCGAAATAAATAAATAAATAAAAATCAAAAAATCAAAAAATCCTACTTACCTGGATCCGGGTCGGTGCGCGGGTCGAGTCGGTGGGGTCGGATCGGGTCGAAGCGGTTCGGGTTAGGTCGATCAGGTACGGCGACTGGAGATGTTCATTGACGACGTTCCAGCGGCCTTTCAAAGCGGTTGAGGTGTCGATTCCTAGGTTTGCGGGGTTGAGGAACTCAACTGTAGCGGTGGTTTACTTCAAAAATGCCTCCTGGTGGCTGCTCAATGCTTGATCAGTGGTCGCGGGTGAAGAACTCTGGCGAGGCTTCGATTCTCTCTCTTTTCTCTCTTTTTCTCACTTTTGACACGTGCTTCTGCCTCTCCACTTCATCCTCTATTTATAGGCATAAGAAATCGAATTGGATAAGCTTGGATTTCCACCGATTGAAGCAAATCGGATTTGCGGTTAAAACCCCATCTCCGATTTGTGTAAATCCATTGATTTGTTGCAATTTGATTCCAATTGGATAATGTTTATCTTATTTCTATTGAAGATCTGTTGGATTTGTGCAAAAAATCGAATCAAAAAGGTCAAAATTCGAATTTTTCTCCTCATCGGCAATCTCGGACGGAGGTTGAAGACGATCACGCACCCGGCCCGTGCGTTCGCCCCGGCCAATTAGCTGTTGACACGTGTCCCAAGCAGAGAAAAAATTTGCAAAACGCGAATTCTGCTTCCCTCGCGTTTCGAACCCCTGACCGAGCCCTCCCACACGCGCACCAGACCAAGGTTCGAACCAGCTGGGCTAGCCCACTTTTGCGATTTTATTATTTTCGCAATTTGCATATATGCAATGCGATTTTTTTTATTTTTTTATATTTTTTGAAATTTCAAAAATTTGTAAAAAGTATTTAACCCTTTTTATTGTCATTTCTGCAATTATTTTCCAAAATTGATGTATTTTCCGATTTATTTTATTTTTTCAATATTTTTCCTATTTTAGCTAAATTAGAGAAAAAATGAAAAAAAATTGGAAATTAATTAGGTTGATTATTATTGATCATTAAGGAAAAAATGCCGTGTTTACAACAGCCTCTCTTTGTAGTAAAGTTTGAAAAACTTAACTACAAAGACAAGAAAGACGCCATTTTTGGCCTCTTGATTGAATAGATAATGCCTTATTTTGGCTAGTTATCTGGAATTGAGTCTCTAGTAGGAAAATACTCCATGAGCTAATAATCCCACGTGTGTTTTGTGGTGGTTGGTACTCCTTAGGAAACAACCTAATAATCTAGAGTAATGTATCCTTCCAAAAAGTGCTTTATGGGCCAACTAATTGGCAATAGAAAACATCTCAAGAACTGTTTAGGAGTGTAGAATTGTAAATGGAATAGCGGATGATAGGAAGCATCTTATTGGACTAGCAACCTTGAAGAGAAGATTGTCTTAGGAAGTGCTCTTATGAGCTGGCCACCTGTCAATAGAAGCGTCTGACTAGACTAACGACTGTTTGGAAAAATACCTTTGAAGAGTTCTCCTATGAGCTGACTAATCGGTCATCTACAAATTTGGAAAGGTGCTCCTATGAGCTAACTAATTGATAGATTCAAAAAGTGCTCCTTTGAGCTAACCGATCGATAGATTCGAAAAGTGCCCCTCTGAGCTAACCGATTGATAGATTCGAAAAGTGCTCATTTGAGCTAACTGATCGATAGATTCGAAAAGTGCCCCTCTAAACTAACTAATCGATAGATTCGAAAAGTGCTCCTTTGGCTAACTGATCGATAGATTCAAAAAGTGCTCCTTTAAGCTAACTCATCGATAGATTCGAAAAGTGCCCCTCTGAGCTAACTGATCGATAGATTCAAAAAGTGCCCCTCTGAGCTAACGGATCGATAGATTCGAAAAGTGCTCCTCTGAGCTAACTGATCGATAGATTCGAAAAGTTCTCCTTTGAGCTAACTGATCGATAGATTCAAAAAGTGCCCCTCTAAGCTAACTGATCGATAGATTCGAAAAGTGCCCCTCTGAGCTAACCGATCGATAGATTCAAGAAGTGCTCCTTTAGGCTAACTAATCGATGGATTTAAGAGTGCTCTGGTGAGCTAACTTATCTATAGATTTGAAAAGTGCTCTGGTGAGCTAACTTCAAGAAAAGGTGTCTAGGAAAGTGCCCCTTCGCGGGCTAACTAACCTATAGCGAGAGGACATGCCTAAAAAAGGTGCCCTTATGGACTAACATTTTTGAAGGGATGTTTGGGAAAGTGCCCCATTGTGGGCTGACTAACATATGGTGGGAAGTGTCTTCTTAGACTCACGACCCTAGGGAAGAAAATGCTTCAAAAGGTACCTCTACAGGCTGACCTTAGGAAGAGATATTTAGGGAAGTGCCCCATTATGGGCTGACTAACCTACGGTGGGAAGCGTCTTTTTAGACTCGCGACCCTGGGGAAGAAATGTTTTGAAAGGTACCTCTACAGGCTGACCTTAGGAAGAGATATTTAAGGAAGTGCCCCATTGTGGGCTGACTAACCTACGGTGGGAGAGATATTTAGGGAAGTGCCCCAATGTGGGCTGACTAACATATAGTGGGAAGTGTCTTCTTAGACTCACGACCCTGGGGAAGAAATGTTTCGAAAGGTACTTCTACAGGCTGACCTTAGGAAGAGATATTTAGGGAAGTGCCCCATTGTGGGCTGACTAACCTACGGTGGGAAGCGTCTTTTTAGACTCGCGACCCTGGGGAAGAAATGTTTCGAAAGGTACCTCTACAGGCTGACCTTAGGAAGAGATATTTAGGGAAGTGCCCCATTGTGGGCTGACTAACCTATAGTGGGAGAGATATTTAGGGAAGTGCCCCAATGTGGGCTGACTAACCTATGTTCTTGAAAATGCTTCTAACGAATGGGTTAAGTGTTTTGATGTTTTCATGATATGTGGATGATAGTTATTTATTTTGATATGCTTACCAATTTATCGTGGATAGCAACCAAACAACCGAACCTTCGTGCTGGTTTGCTCCTACTTCGCTTACTCTTGCTTTAACACAGGGTTAAAGATCTTGATGCGCTTCCTTTCTTGTGCGTATGGCTCTACTAACGGTAGTGTTATCCTACTAATGCACCAGGTTTTAATGCTCAAAAGTAGGTAGAATTATATTACAAAATTTAGTGAGATTCATCATCATTTCAATGTTTATCATTCATTAGTGAAGTGGTGGGTAATGTGTTTAGGAATGTTTGTTGTAATGAGAATTAGTTGGAATTATTGACCATTCAGAGACATTAACTTTGCTTGCAAAAAATGAAAACTAGACTCAACGAAACTTGTATTAAATATTGGCTTTCATAAACATTAGCAAAATTTCAATTCTCTTGCCTAAGGATAGTACATCTTAACAGCATTTGCGTTAATGGGGTCTCTCAATTCTAAACCATCCATTTGAGTTAATATCAGAGCGCCTCCTGACAATATCTTCTTCACCACATATGGACCCTCATAGTTTGGGGTAAATTTCCCTCTGGAATCTTGGGCATTCGGGAGAACTTTCTTTAGCACCAGATGCCCTTCTTTGAAGCATCGAGGCTTCATTTTCTTGTTAAATGCTCGGGCCATCCTTTGTTGGTAACACTGGCCATGACATAATGCAATGAGTCTTTTTTCATCAATCATATTTAGTTGATCAAGTCTCTTCTTCATCTAGTCTGATTCAGTTAACTGCGTTTCTGATAGAATTCTAAATGATGGTATTTTGACTTCAACTGGCAAGACTGCCTCAGTGCCATATACCAATGAATATAGGGTAGCTCCAGTAGATGTTCTTATTGAAGTCCTATAAGCCATAAGAGCAAACGGCAACACCTCGTGCCAATCTTTGTAAGTAGTTGTCATTTTTTCAATGATCTTTTTTATATTCTTGTTAGCTGCTTCTACTGCCCCATTCATCTGAGGTCGGTAGGGAGTTAAATTTCTATGGTTTATGTGGAATTGTTGACATAAACCTGTCATCGACTTGTTATTTAGATTGGTACCGTTGTCGGTGATGATGGACTCAGGAACTCCATATCGAGCTATTATGTCCCATTTCAAGAAACGGACTATTACCCCTTTTATGACATTGGTATATGATGAAGCTTCTACCCACTTGGTGAAGTAATCAATGGCTAACAATATAAACCTGTGGCAATTGGATGCTGTCGAAGTGATTGAGCCTATTATGTCGATTCCCTACATGGAGAAACGCCATAGTGATGACAACAAGTGCAACTCGTTGGGTAAAGCATTTATCCGGTTTGCATACACTTGACACAAATGATAGTGCTTGACATATCTTATGCAATCTAATTCCATGGTTAACTAATAGTAACCCAACCTCACGATTTTTTGGGCCAACATGTAGCCGTTCATATGAGGTCTACATACCCCTTCATGTACTTCTTTCATCAGTTCATATGCTTCATTTTTATCCACGCATCTTAACAAGGTAGTATTAGGCGATTTTTTGTAAAGCATAGACCCACTTAATAAGAAATGACTTGCTAACCTTCTGAGTGTTCTTTGGGCATTCTTGCTAACCATTTCAGGGTATTTGCTTTCTTGGAGAAAAGTTCTGATGTCATGATACCAAGGCTTGTCATCTTGTACTTTTTCAATTGCTAAATAGTAGGCAGGCCAATTTTCGATGTCTATTTTCAACGGTTGAACTCCGGCTCCCCCTGTTATCTGAATCATAGATGCTAGTGTGGCGAGTGCATCGGCAAACTGATTCTAATTTCTTGGGACGTATGTGAAAGTGATTGCCTCAAATTTTTCGATTAGCTCTGTCAAGTGTTGATGGTATGGTACCAGTTTGGGGTCTTTAATCTTGTATTCCCCTCTTGTCTATAGTATAATAAGTGATGAATCTCCTTACACTTCTAATTCACGGATTTCCATGTGGCAAGCCATTTTGAGGCCGAGGATGCATGCCTCATATTCTGCGATATTATTGGTATATGGAAATGTGAGCCTTGTTGCTGAAGGGAATTGTGTTTCGTCTAGGGATATCAACACTGCCCCGATCCCACAACTGAATACATTGGCAGCTCCGTCAAAGAACATCCTCCACTTAGAGTTCCCATCTATCCCATAATCTTCTATTGATGTACCTTCCACCACTAATATATTTTCATTAGGGAATTAGGCTTGTAGTTCTTGGGAATTTCCCTCAACTGGGTGTTCTGCTAATTGGTCGGCTAAAGATTGCCCTTTCATCGAGTTTTTATTTATGTATGTGATATCAAACTCTGATAAGAGCATTTGCCATTTAGAGATTCTCCCTATCAAAACGGGCTTCTCTACCAAGTACTTCAAGGGATCATGTCTTGTCAGTAGCTCAATATGATAGTAAAGGGTATACTGCCTTAATCGGTGCATGACCCAAATCAAAGCACAGCAAGTCCTCTCTACTTCGGAATACCTCTATTCCCCGTCTGTAAATTTCTTGCTTAGATAATATATGGAACGCTCTCTTCCCTCTTCATCTTTTTGCCCCAGCACGCACCCCATGGATTCAGGGAGTATCGTAAGGTATAAGAATAAGGGTTTCCCTTACTTCGAGACTATCAAGACTGGAGGTTTTATGAGATAGTCTTTGATCGTCCTGAATGCTTCTTCACATTCGTCGTCCCATTCTACTGCGGCATTCTTTTTCAATAGATGGAATAGTGGCTGGCACTTATCTGTGAGCTGTAAGATAAAACGTGCTATATAATTTAACCTTCCCAGCAAACCTCTTACTTCTTTGACAGTGCATGGGGAAGGTAGCTCTAATATAGACTTTACTTTGTCATAGTCGATTTTAATGCCTTCCCGGCTTATAACAAACCCTAACAACTTGCCCGTCGTAACCCCGAAAGTGCACTTCTCTGGATTTAACTTGAGCTAGAATTTTCTCAATCGCTTAAACAACTTTCTTAGGATATCTATATGGCTTTCTTCCTCTTTAGACTTGGCTATCATGTCGTCGACGTATACTTCGACTTCTTGATGCATCATGTCATGAAGTATCGCAACCATAGCTCTTAGATACGTTGCCCCGGCGTTTTTCAAACCAAAGGGCATGACTTTGTAACAGAAAGTTCCCCATGTTGTGATAAAAGTCGTTTTGGTTTTATCTTCTTCAGCCATTTTTATTTGATTATATCCTGAGAAATAGTCCATAAATGAGAAAAGATGGTTTCCTGCAGTGTTATCCACTAAAACATCAATGTGAGGTAGGGGGAAGTTATCCTTTGGCGTGGCTTGGTTTAAGTCCCGGAAGTCTACGCATACGCGTACTTTTCCATTCTTTTTCATAACGGGGACTATATTTGCTACCCATTCTAGGTAATCGGACACTTCGATGAACCCTACTTCTAGCAGTTTCTTAACTTCCTCTTTGATCTTTAGTAAGATGTCAGGCCTAAATCTTCTCAATGTCTGTTTTTTAGGTTTAACATCTTCCCTTGTGGGAAGCCTATGAACTACTATTGATTGGTCCAGTCCTGGCATGTCACCATATGACCAAGCGAACACATCTGCATATTCAATTAAGAGCTCGGTCATCTCACATTTTTGCTCGGCACTTAAACTAGTCCCAATCTTGAGGTTTTTAGGTTTTTCAATGCTTCCTAGATTTACTGTCTCCACCGGCTCGTTGATTGAAATTTCGCTTTGTTCATGTTTTTTCCAATTTTCTTGTATTATTTTGTGGTCAAGGATATCGCCTTCAACAACTGACCCAGCAGCGTTAGAAACGATATCAGCGTTTTTATTTTCTACCTGCACGAAATGTCCCTGATGTTCGATGGTAGGAGATCTGGGTGAAGTAAAATGAAAGTAGATATATATAAGTAAGACAAACTATAATTTATTGAATTATAAAGAAGTCTCAATAAAAATTGTTTAACAATCGTTCTCTATCCTTGAGCTGACCTGGCGCTATCAATAGGATAACATAACCAATTATTAAGAGCTGGATTGCGTTTGGACGTGCGAGGGGTTGGACTCCCATTGTTGACGCCATCTTCATTTATCCTTGGCTCTTGAATAGTAGTTGCTTGTCTGAAAGATTGCTAGAGGGGTAGAATGCGCATCGGGGTGTTGCTTGGCTTTTCTTTCATCTTCCCTTTGACACCTCTGGCTTGTGCTTTTTCCTGGGCTGTAAGAACATACCTTAGTCCAAACGTCCCTTGCTGCCCCTCCTTAAACTGATGGCCTTCCTTACTGGTCACCACATTCACCTCATTGAATATCTGGAGACCAAGATCTTTGGAACCATCATCCCCAATGTACGGTATGGCGGTTTCTTTGTAAATGGCATAATCCTGCTCGCCCAGCACAGTGACTATCTACCCATTTGCAATAAATTTGACCCTCTGATGGAGACTGGAGGGTATGGCTCCAGCAGTATGTATCCAGGGCCTTCCCTAAAGTAGGTTGAAAGATCTTAGGATGTCGAAGACTTGAAAAGATATGTAGAACACTTGCGGGCCAATCTCCACCGGCAAGTTTATCTCCCCTACTATGTCTCTTTTTGACCCGTCAAAAGCCCTGACCACTGTCGAGCTGGGTTTAATATTGCTTGGATAGACCCCCAATAAGTTTAAGGTAGCCAATGGGCACACATTAAGGGACGACCCATTGTCGATGAGTACTCGGGAGACAATCGTGTCGTTACACTTTACCACTATGAATAGTGGTTTTGTATGTTGGTCTCCATCTTCTCCTAGCTCTTCAGGGGAGAAAGATATCTGGTCCATGGTGAAAATAGAATCTACCATGTGACTTATTTTGTCTGTAGCGATGCCTTCTGGTACCTGGTTCTGTTTGAGCACTTTCCTGTAGGGCTCAGAGGCTGTAAGGAGGCCCATGAGTGATATTTGTACTGAAACCTTGTTTAGTTGTTCCATGATCTTATATTCACTCGCTTTGACCATTTTTGTAAATGCAGCGAGCCCCTCTTCTTCTTCCTCTCCTTTCTCTGTGTTGGGCTCTTCAGTTGAGATTTTATATTTCGGGTCATATACTCTCCTAGAGCGGGTGATTCCTCCCACCATAGGGGGTCGCTCTTACTCGAGGGTCTGATAGTCAAAAGGTGTGGCCTTATACCTCTCTGCAGGTATTAGGACATTGAACACATATCTTTTCTTTGGGATTTGTATCTCAGTTGTCTGTCCCTCATAGCATTTTATGACTCTTGGCTTTTGATTTGAATTGATCATGTTTACAGATTTCTCCCCTTCCTTTGGCGGGTTGTCCTCTTTTTCAAACTCGGGCCCCCATCTGCTAGGCGGCCCATACACAATTGGGGTATAAGAATAGTTCACCAGGTACTCAAATCTCCCATGTGATTCTCCTAAGGTGCCGACCGTTGGGTCCCCGACTAACCATCTCTTTTTTATATGTGACTTGGGGGTTTTCTCTAGAGCTTGACGGGAATGCCTTTTCTGCTGGTCCGTCGCCTTTTGCTTAGAGGCTTCTTTGGGAGCCGATTCTTCAGATGTGATCATATTGATGGTAGGCTTATGATTAGGCAGTAGATTGGTGTTGACATTGGGTGCTAGGGTGTTAACAAAATCCAGCTGCACAATCCCGGTGTCAATCAAATCTTGGATTTTGTGTCGGAGCCTCCAACATCTGTCTGTAGAATGCCCCTCTTGGCCCATATGATAGTCACATTTGAGGCTTGAGTCGAAGTTTCTGGGCTTGTACCGGTCGTTTAGGATTTCAAAGCTGATCAAATTATCCGCTCGCAGCCGAGCAAAGACCTGACTGAGCGGGATCAGAATTGGAGTGAACTGTCTTAAGACCCTGGTAGCCTGGGTGTGATTTGCCGTAGAGTGCTGGGCTGGGGTACTCATGGTCTGGAATGTTGCACGAGTTCCAGCTTTGTCTACTCTACTGGAGTTGACTGTGTTGACGATAGACTCTTTGGCTCTGTTACCTCCCAAGGGCCTTTGTGATGGTGTGACCCTGGGAGGGTCCATTGTTTGGAGTCTGCTTGTGGTGATGGCGCTTTCAATCCGGCACCCTACAGCTACTACTTCTGCAAAACTGGATGATGTCTGGCCCACCAAATGTAAGAAGTAGGTCTTGTCTAGAGTGTTGACGAATATGGATGTCAACTCTTTCTCGGAAATTGGGGTTGCTACCCTGGCAGCTTGAGCTCTCCAACGCTGAGCATACTCTTTAAAAGGCTCAGCGTGTCTCTTTTAAAGACTCCCGAGATCAATCACTGAGGGGGTGACTTCAATATTAAACTTATATTGGTCATAAAATGCCCGGGCAAGCCTTTCCCAAGTGTTGACCTGATTGAAATCCAGGTGGGCATACCAAACCAATGCAGGACCTGTAAGGCTATCCCGGAATGTCTGAATCATCAGTTGGTCATTTTAAGCATACTTGCTCATCTTCCGGGGCGTATAGCCTTGTATGCATTTTGGGACATCCAGTACTTTCATACTTCTCAAATTCCAAGGTCTTGAATTTATCAAGGTACACCTCTTCCCCATATGCTGGCAAACTGGTGATTCCGGCTTGCTCAAAACCGTTAGGCCCCTCTATTGTTTTCATCTTGTCAGCCAACTGTTAAAAGAGACTTTTTTCCATCTCTTTTTGTCTATCCTCCATCTCTTTTTTCAAGTCATCAGAGGTTGGACCCTGGTTGATTCTCGGCTCATACTCAAAGGCCGGGTTAAGGTGGGAATTGATTTCCTCATATTCTGGAGGCCGCCCCACCACTACCTTTCCTTTTCTAGCCCCTGAATGTTCTTCTTAAGTCGGTTGGGTGGTGCAAAGGAGGCCAATGCTTGCAATCAGGAGGTAGACTTGTGCAGCTAACTGCTGGACTATTTGTTCCAAAGATACGATCCTAGAGTCTAAAGCAGCATCAGCACTTGTGTTGTTGCGGTTGTCGCCATTGTTTGCCATTTTTGTTCTTAAACGAGTGCAAATTGGGCTTCTAGGAGGATTCAGTTGTTTGGGAGCTATTTTGATACCTGGCATGCATTTTTTCTTTTTAGTATAATGTATGCAAATGTGATGTATGTGTCACACGGATGCTAAAATAAAAGGGGCCAACAATTGATTGATGATGTAATATTGAAACTTTTTATTAATATTGGAAATTTTGGAGTTTGATACTTGAAAATAAAAAGTACAATAATAATCTATTTCCTAGCTTTCTTGGTCTTCTGCTGCATAAGTGGCGGTCAATTGTGGAACTAGCCATCTATTACAATAGAAATTTCCTAATTACAACTAGAACTATGATAACATTACAGGGAAATATATATGAACTCCATGAACAGAAAAAATATTACATCATCAATCTATTGTCAGCCCATGACGTTATGTATGCAAATAGGTAGACTCTAACAGGTCCCCAAGCTCTATGGCCTCCCGAATTCTCAGAGAAATGGATCTCAGGCCATATCGAAGCATTGGGTGGGGTAGCCTAATTGATCCCGAATGGTGATCATATCACTTCGCCTAAAACCTACATAATGGCCCCCCATCTTAAGGTCCTAAGATGGCCCGGGTTTGACCGTATCTATTCACATATTTAATGTATGCAGACTCGATAACTAAAGTAAATAACTTAATCCTAACCTTTAGCTAAATCCCTGAAAGGTTAGCAATAATATAACAAATCAAAAGAAATTTCTTAGAAAGGAGCAATTTGAGGAGATTCAGGTGGCTAGCCTACTAGAGAATGTGGTCCCTAGTAGAGTCGCCATCCTGTCGAGTCTAATTTTTTATTTTTCCATTCCTAATCTGATCTATACTAGACCTTATGCTCATCTAATGTAGATTCTCGACTTGAGTTAAGAATTTCGTTTTGTTTTGGAGTCACCACCTAACTGCGGTTGGGAAAAATTGAATTAGGATTAATTGAGCAAATTAATCCTAATTTAGACCACTAGTCGTCATGATTTCCTTTTTTCATTTTTTGTGAAAAGAGGAAAGGGAAAACCAGAGTTTCTGAATTTGGAGGCTAACATATTAAAACCCTAAGGTTACCACCCTAATCTCCTAAAATCTTAAACCTTATCCGAAATGTCTTTTATTTATTTTTTGTTGTCTCTTATTGTATTTTTGAATAACTTATCTTAAGAAAAAAAAAAATTCTTTTTAGGGTTGCCCTAAATGGGTGCCTACGTACCTACTATTCAGGATCAAACTTGTCGTAGTTCGCTTTTCCTGAAAAACCTTAATGTGTTGGTGAATTTTAATTACGAAATTTCTTTTGATTTATGTTTTTACCATTTTAGGATTTTTCTAAAAAATCTAAGCCTAAGCTTGATGATTTGATTTTTTTTTTAAGATGATAATTTTAAGGAAAAACACCAATTTTGGATTTATTTAAGAAAATAATTTTTCTAAGTGATAAAAAATTTAATTTTTTCTATTTTTCGACTCATTTCTACTATTATAAATTTTTATTGATTTTTATTAATTTTTATTTTTTTTATTAATTCTTATTAATTTTCATAATTTTTTATTAATTTTATTAAATTTTTATTGAAAAATTTTCTCCTAGATTATTTATCTATCCTATTCTAAAATCTAAATTTTTATTATTATTTTCTAATATTTTTATCATTTTCTTTATATATTTTTATATTTTTTTTATTATTTATTATTATAATTATTATTTTATTTTATTATTCATCATAAATTAAATCATAAAAAATAATCTGATTTCTAACATTTTTTCCATTTTGAATCATAAATAACAAATAAATTCGAAATAAATAAATAAAAATAAAAAAAATAAAAAAAATCCGACTTACCTGGATCCAGGTCGAGTCAGTCGGGTCGGATCTGGTCGAAGTGGTTCGGGTCGGGTCGATCGGGTATGGCGGTTGGGGATGTTCGTTGACGGCGTTCCAGCGGCCTTTCAAAGTGGTTGAGGTGTCGATTCCTAGGTTTTCGAGGGTGAGGAACTCAACTATGGTGGTGGTTTGCTTCAAAAACGCCTCTTGGTGGCTGCTCAACGCTTGATCGATGGTCGCAGGTGAAGAACTCCGGCGAGGCTTCAATTCTCTCTTTTCTCTCTTTTTCTCACTTTTAATCCGTGTTTCTGCCTCTCCACTTCATACTCTATTTATAGGCGTAAAAAATTGAGCTGGATAAGCTCGGATTTTCACCAATTGAAGCAAATCAGATTTGCAGTTAAAAACCCATCTCCGATTTGTGCAAATCCATTGATTTGTTGCGATTTGATTCCAATTGGATGATGTTTATCTTATTTCTATTGAAGATCTGTCGGATTTGTGCAAAAAATCGAATCAAAACGGCCGAAATTCGAATTTTTCTCCTCGCCGGCGATCTCGTATGGAGGTTAAAGACGATCACGCGCCTGGCACATGCGTTCACCCCGGCCAATTGGCTGTTGACACGTATCCCAGGCAAAGAAAAAATTTGCAAAATGTGGATTCTGCTTCCCCCGCATTTCGAACCCCTGACCGAGCCCTCCCACGCGCACACCAAACCAAGGTTTAGACTAGCTAGGCTAGCCCACTTTCGCGATTTTATTATTTTCGCAATTTACATATATGTAATGCGATTTTTTTATTTTTTTGTATTTTTTGAAATTTCAAAAATTTGTAAAAATTATTTAACCCTTTTTATTGCCATTTCTGCAATTATTTTCCAAAATTGATATATTTTTCCTATTTATTTTATTTTTTGAATATTTTTCCTATTTTAGCTGAATTAGAGAAAAATAGAAAAAATTGGAAATTAATTATGGTTGATTATTATTGATCATTAGGGCAAAAATGGGGTGTTTACAGTGAGGATTTCATTATCTTTATTCCTCGTTGAATTTGATAGTTTGTGAGAGTTATATTACAAATAGGCTTTGAGTTTAGAGACAGCTAAGTGATAGCATGAAGTTTAACAGAGTGAATTGTAGTTACTATTTGTAATCTTGTTTCTTGATTAGATGTAGTGGAACATACTGATGTGGAATATTGGGTCCCTGACTTGGAGCTAGAAGAGACAACTGACACTCAAGGCGAAACCTCTATAAATCCTGGCACAAACTTTTCTTACTCTACTCTTTTATTTTCATGCATTTAATTATTTAGTGTGTTTGCAAAGCTAATTCAAAGTCATAATTTATAAGAAACTAATTAGGGACATGATCTAATTTTTCAGAAAGAAAGTTAAATTTTTTTAGCAACCAATTCACCTCCCTCTTAGTTACTCTTTGGGACCAACAAACCCTTTCATAATTTAACCTCTCCTCTTCTTAAGCAAAATGTGAGATGAGCTCATTAAAGAATCAAGAGTCTTTTTGACAATTATAGCTCACCTTAAATTAACTAAACTATACCAAAAGAGATATCAAAACTAAGTTCACAAGCAATTCTTCAAACAAATTCAGCTTCAATGCCTTAAGTTTTGAGGCAATATGAGACATTTCCATAAAGTACTCTCTAATTTTTCCATTTCCTTTATACCTCATTGAGATGAGTTTTGCTAAGAGTATACTCATTTCAGCCTTCCCATTCTTGGAAAGCCTCTTCTCAAGATACTTTAAGAACTCTTTAATTGTTTGTATATTTTCAAACATAATGCCCCAAATGCTTCCAGAATTACACGTTTCATGACCATCAGACTTATGCGATTTGATCACTTCCACCATTCCATCCCCTTCCTTTCATTATAAGTACTCTTATTAGTAATGGTAGGGGAGATATCTTCCCTCAGTGCTAAGTCCACATCCATAACTCTTAAAATAGTCATTATGTTCTCCTACCATGCTTTAAAATTTGTGCCACAAAGTATAGAAATTGAATTTATATTTGCAAAGATATGCGCAGAACAACTAGTAACTGAATAGAGAATAAAATAAGTAGAATAGAAATTAAAATCACATTCATATTAAAGCATACTAAATTACAAAATTCAAATATTGGTAGGTCCCATCACAAGACACCTAGCACAATATTGATACCTAGTCTTTAAACAAAAATATCAAGTTGTAAGTGGTAGTCTTGGTGCAATGATTAAAGATGGATAATTAAAGTTTGTCAAATAATTAGGCCTTTCTTTAGATTGATCAATCATTCATAGAAAAACAAAATAATTATCACACATTTATCATTGTAGGTGTGCAAATAAATCGGCTAAAAATTAATCTTCCTTTAGACTAATTAGTGTTCACATGATTTACATACACACGTCCTTTTTCTATTTATTCAAAATGAGCAACTTCCATAACAAAGGTTACTTTGGCAACATGTAATTTCAATCATTCATTTTAAAGAACAAATATAAATAAGTTTTCTATGATTTAAACTAAGTTACAAAACACGTATTTCCTTTTTATTGTTAAACTTAAGGGTTCACAAGTGGAACATGGTTGTATTATCGACTATGTTCTTCATTCCTGAGGTACACGAGTGTGTTTTTAGCTGTGCACTTTACATGTTCTTCAATGGATAGGGTACACGACCATGAACATGGTCGTATTCTTAGCTATGTACCTAGTATGTTTCCTTGTCGAGAGTTTCATGACCTAGAACATAGCCCATGTTCTTGGCCTTGTACCTATTATTATTATTATTATTATTATTACTACTACTACTTGACAAGCCAATGTACACAATTTGAGCAAAATTCCATCCATGAGATACGTAAGGTGTGAAACATGCCCCATATATCCTAACCATGTTCCTATCACACCATTCACTCTCAATGTACAGGTCCTGAAACATAGCCATATACTTTAGGCATGTACCATACATAAATTAATTTATTCTCAATTTCACATCTCATAAACCCTAATTCCTTTCTAGTTTCAATTTTAACTTTATTCAAGGCCAAATTGCGATTATGATTGTACTATATATTCATATAATCCTTACATTTTGAATTAAACATACTTGTTTCATGAGATTTCTCATCAATCCTAATTGCAAATCATGGCCCTAATACAAGATTCATTAAAAAAATAAAAAAAAATAAAAAGAATAAAAATTATTGAAATTAGGCTCTAGTCTCACACATGAATGCTCTAATACTACTTGTTGAGATTTATTTGTAGTAATTCCCATAATTTAAATCACCTAAAAAATCCACATACAAAATTATGGCACAAAATATAAAAGCAATAAACAAAAGCGTACTTCAATCCATAACTTGTAAGACTCTTTATATGATGTGATGGAGCGACATTCCAAGTTAACAAGATGTTCCTTAGAAATGTCTTTTCTCTTGTCCTTTTTGATGATGGGGTGTTAAAAAGAAGAGAATAGCATCATATGTGACTTAAGGACCACAACTATATATATATTATTATTTTTAATTTTGTCCATAAAACATAAAACAATATTTATGGTCTCTACACATAATAAAACATTCTTATTTAATGCATTAAGTTTATAACTTTATTAGATCACTTTATTTAATATGACAATCTTATCACATCATCATCATCATCATTATTATTATGGTAACTTGCATTGATCACCTCTAAAAACTATTATAATTGCACGAACACCCCCTATTTTTAAAATTAAGCACTTACACCACTAAAATAAGATGTGAAGCTATTTTTAAGAATAATTAATTAATTAATTAATTAGAAGTTTACTTACATAATCTACTAATGAGGAAAATACTATGTACTAAATAATTTGCCATGTCATCTAAATATTGCTATGGTATACATATGATTAAATTGTTCAATTTCAATGGTACTATTCAAATAATTTAATATTGATGTGGTATACATATGATTAAATTGTTCAATTTCAATGATACTATTCAAATAATTTATTTAGAGAAAATAATAAGATGTATTTCTAAATACTTAATTAAAATTAAAAAAAAAAAGTAAAAATTTCACTATTTAATATGCTAACTTTAAGATTCATTTTTTTTAATTAATTGTATAAGCTATTTTATAAACATTAAAAGTATTTTTTTACCTTATTAACTAGATAAATTTACTAATAGAATCCTTTTTGTCTTAATAAATAAGAAAAGATTCTTGTTATGTTAGAAGACATGTTGACAAGGACCTTGTAAAAACATTGGTTTTGTTCCTTTAGTAGGTAGTAAATTCCACCAACTTATCAATTAGAACTCGAGAGAGCAATTTTTTCTTTAATATTGTTCACTTTTTGAATTGGTTGGGTCAAGCATCACATATTATTTAGATAGCACAGCTAAAATTAAATAATTTAAGTATGTATATGTCACATAAATATTTAGATGATATGAAAAATTATTATACCACATAATTATTAAAAAAAAAGAAAGAAAGAGAGAGATCATGCATTTATTTCAGGGGTTTAAATCCTCAATTTTAAAAATAGAAAGTATCTATGCAATTGCAATAGTTTTCAAAGGTAGTTTATACAAATTACCCTTATTATTATTTATACATATAAATTCATACGGTTAAACAAACGTAACACATAGCCGAGATAAAAATGAGAAAATCGCGAGAGAGGAGAGGACACAGTTGAAAAATGCCGGCAAAGATCTGGATTCCGACATTGTATTACATCAAAGCTAGAAGAGACAGGGGCTGTGTCAATGTACCGTTCGACATCACAAGGAGAAACTACATCAGTGGTGGTCTTTTCCAGCTACTGGAATAGGAGGTGGCTTGAATGGATGCGATCTTGGAGGATTTTTATTTTGATACCCGTATGATTTATTTTTTAAAATGATTATTTTTTTAAAGGATAAATCGAATTACATTTTTAAAAAAAAGGTTTATAAATCGAACCACCAAATAGAAGACCTTGAAAAAACCAATTATAGTATATTATTCGCTTTGGTTGGAATTGTACCACACAGAGTCTTTATTAAGCTAAAATTGAAAAACTACTTCCCTAGCTTATGTTAGAAAAGAGAAAGAGAGAGAGAGAGAGAGGAAGTAAGAGGGAATGAAAAAATTGGGGGGAAAAAAAAACAAAGGAAAAAAGAAAGTCAGGGAAAAAATTACTATTTCTCTTATTTAGATAAAGAGGAAATAAAAATAAAGAAAAAATTGATAGTATAATTTTCTTTATATTATCAAAATACAATAAAAAACCTCTAATTTAAAAGTGAATTTCAATTTCAAAGGTAAGGTATTAATTTTATTTGAATTTGCTTTCGATCGTTAGGTTTTTTTTTTTTGGATCCCTTCATTTCACTAGTGAATTGCATTGCTCTGGGCCTTTGGCAGCAGAAAAAACAATTAAAAAAATGGTACTATATGACGTATATTTTTAACAATACTTTCATTTGATATGGTATAATAAGGAATCTCACACATGTACTTTATATATATATATATACTTTTTTTTTCAATATATTATATCTTTATTAAAAAATACTGCAAAAAAAAAAAAAGATTATCTAACAGTGTACCTATCTAGCCTCTAAATTAATGCCTCAAGTAGCGTTTGGTTGGCATTAGAATTCGGTATTAGACAGGACTAAATTTTTTGTCCACCGTTTGGTTGCCACCCATGACGAAAATACTGGACAAAACCTTAATATAATACTGGATTAAATGAGATAAATTAGTACTGTGTGTAATTCGATACTAAAAATTCGATACTGGACAAAACTCTATTTTTTACGAAATTCCCAATTTAGCCTTCCACCTTCTCCTATTAATCAGCCCCTTCTACTTTCCTTTCCCATATGTCCAAAATTATTTACCCATCACAGCATCGCACCCGGAAGTGGACCTACGAGAGCTCATCGGTGCTTCTCCTTCACTGCCGCTCGTCGTGTAATCAGCCGGAAAGTGTGACCATCGCTGCCATCAAGTTCGTATGGTTCCATTTCTTCTCAATTTCTTCCTTCCTTTTTGAATGCATCGTTATTGTTTAGGGATTGTATGATTATCGTCATCACCTTGCTCCATCATCTAACAAATTATAACATGAAACATGTTGTCCATTTATCACCGAAAATATTGAACTCCGCATATGGGTTGCTTGTGTAATCTAAGAAAGGGAAAGCAGTTTTTTTTTTTCAGTGAGATTGATGATTTCTGATTAACATAACCATGTTACATGGGTATGTTGGTGTATGTTAGTATGAGGAGGTGGTTGTGTTGTTTGGAGAAATGGTGAGAAAGGGTTTGGAACCAAACTCGAGGACGGCCGTGTGTTGAGCTTGGAAAATCCACAAAAGCACACACAATTGAGTACATAATTGAAGGCACGACCGTGTGTTGAGCTTGGAAAATCCACAAAAGCACACACGATTAAGTACACGGTTGAAGGCACGGCTGTGTATAAGCCGTGTGTCGAGACCGTGTGCTTGAAAAAAGTCAGGAGATTTAGCCATAAACTCATCTTGAAAGCCATCTACTCATCTTCACTAGAAGTATTGCCCATTCACAACTCACAAGCATAAATACGAAATTCAAATACCCATTCACAATCACAACTCACAAGTCACAAGTATAAAAATTCACATGATACACTACCTAACAACATGAAAGAGAAGGATCGCGCTCGCTGCTCGGCGCTCTTTGTTCTGATAGAAAAGGGTAGGTGGCACCGTACGCGCTTTGTTAGGAGGATTTCAGTGTAGTCGGATGGAACGGAAGCGCATAATGAAGTTATAGGGGGGAGTTGGAAGAAATCGGGTCCAACTTAATGAGTAGAGAACCGGTTCCTTTATTGGATATTTGTATAGGAGAGCTTCTTAGGGAAGAACAACGACTCCTTACACAAGTTGTCTTATTGCCTACTCCCTACTTGAATTTAGATTATGTAGCATATGATGTTGTTCATTATGTTTTTTATTATGAAAATGATCTTCGGATCCCCAACGTTACACTTATGGGTCTTTCCTTTGATATGTCATATAGATCATGGATCATCATAAATTTCTTATTTGTCTTCTTAGATGGAGAGTCTATATCAATATGCTTACAATGGCGGCAGTTAGTTTCTATTATATAAACTTTGTTTTGAATAGGAGAGTAGAGAGGGGTGTATTGAATGAGTGAGCAATAGCTAGATATGAATGCGTCGAGAGGTAATTGATTCACTCATTAATGGGAGTGATACAAATTGTTTATGGGAGTTAAGGATGTGTAGGAATAGTTTTGCACATCTTTGTGAACTCATTAGGGTACGAGGGGGAATGCATTGTAATAGAAGAGCAACGGTTGAAGAACAAGTTGCGATTTTTCTTAACATCCTTGCACATCATACAAAAAATAGGAGTATTCAAGTCAGATTTCATAGATCAGGTGAGACTGCTAGTAGAAATTGCCATCAAGTGTTAGCTGCTATGTTAAGGTTACAAGATATTTTACTTGCAAAACCCAATCCAGTACCAGAAGATTGCATTGACGAACGGTGGAAATGGTTTAAGGTAATACAAAAAATCTTTTAGGTATCTTCAGTTAATCGACGATGGTCATGATTACTTATATTACAATACAATTTTTTTTTGTTTCTTTGGGAACATATTAGGGTTGCCTTGGAGCATTAGATGGTACATACATTGCAGTTACGACACCAGTTACAGATAGACCTACGTATCGAACAAGGAAAAGGCATCTTGCAACGAATGTCATGGGTGTATGTGATCGTGACATGAAATGTATCTACATATTGGCTAGCTGAGAAGGGTCTACATTAGATTCTAGAGTATTACATGATGCAGTCATTCGATCTAATGGATTGAGAGTTGCACCTAGTAAGCATTTTAAAAAAGAAAATTGTTTTCATTTTATCTATTCAGTTGAAAATTTTCATGTAAATTTATGTGGTTACATTTCATTGTAGGTTCATATTATCTAATAGATGGTGGATATTCCAACGCACCAGGATTCCTTTCCCCCTTTAGAGGGAGGCATTATCACATTCAAGAGTGGGCTACAAGTCAACGTAGGCCTCAAAATCATGAGGAATTATTTAATTATAGACATGCAAGGGCAAGAAATGTTTTTGAGAGATGTTTTGGAATTTTGAAGAAACGATGGGATATTCTAAGGAGTCCATCATTTTATCCCATCAAAATACAATGTTGAATGATTCTAGCTTGTTGTCTATTACACAACTTCATTCGAATGTACATGCCATTGGACCCATTAGAGCACGCTGTAATTAAAGGTGATGAAGTTCCAATTGGAGAAAATGGAATTGATGCAATTAAAACAATAGAACCTACTGAGGCATGGACTGAAATGAGGAATACCTTAGCACAAGAGATGTATGATGAATGGAGGGCCCGTCATAAAAACTAGAATGTCACTAATTGTTGTACTTTCTTTCATCATGTATCTTGGATCAGTGTCAGTACTGATTTTTTGTTAATTATATATTATTGAAATCATTTGGTTGTCGAATTTTCAATTTTATGTTGTAATGTAAATTGAAATATTCTATCCGCTGTTTGTATGCATGACTTACATTTTATTTGTTTGCTTTTTGCCTTACACTATGGATTCATTTACAGTCATGGACAATAGAGATAAAAAAAACTAGACGTTCTTCAAGCCAAGTTGAGGAAGAAACGTTATTGATGATGCTGGAAGAGTTAGTTGTTGAAAGATACAAAGGAGAAAATGGCAGTTTTAAGAATGGGGCTTATGAAGAAGCTTTAAAAATGATGAAAAGCCACATTCCAGAAATCAATCTCAATGTCA
This sequence comes from Laguncularia racemosa, assembly GCA_037954665.1. NCBI lineage: Eukaryota > Viridiplantae > Streptophyta > Magnoliopsida > Myrtales > Combretaceae > Laguncularia > Laguncularia racemosa. The sequence goes on along the minus strand of JBBMOL010000009.1, from coordinate 6,343,809 downwards.
GGCAAATTGTTAACAAAATGAAGAGGTAGTCAATGAAGCTGGCAGAGGTTGTTGACAAGACAAATACTAGTGGTTTTGAGTGGGATGATGTCAAAAAATGTGTTATTGTTAATAGTGATGCGGTCCTTGCTGAATACATAGAGGTAAAATCAACATTATCTTTATTTTGAAATAAGCTCATTTTTTTAACGTTAATTCTTTGTTGTTATAATAACTATTTCTATTGTTTTGTAGAAACATTCGAAGGTTGTTAATCATGCCAACAAGGAATTTAAAAAGTTTGAAACACTTCAAGGGATATTTGGAAAGGATAGAGCAAATGGAAAAAAGGGCTGAGACACCAGCAGATGTGACACAGGACTTGTAAAATGAGGGTGAGGATACTTTTGATGAAGACATGGAGTCAGAACAAGTGCCACATTCTACTGAAGCCTCCAGCTATGCCTCACGTGATCCATATGTGCGATCGACTCGCAAGCGTCCGATGGCAGAATATGCTGCAGAATTTATATCTACTTTTCAAAAGAGCATTAGTGATGTTTGGAGTGATTTTGCTTTACTTGCAGGAAAAATTGCTAATCCTCCTAAGAATGATATTGTTGTAGAGTTGAAAATGTTAGGATTGTCGAAAAATGAAGAGTTGGATGTTCTTATGCAAATGGCGACAAATCCACAGTATGAGAAGTTTTTTTTAAGGCTCCAAGGAGAACAACGCCTAGCATTTGTTAGGCGAATTATTGGTTGATGTAAAACATGTTTGTAGTATTTATGTAATTGAGACTTCTTTCATTGGCTTTATATTATCGAACATCTCTACCCTAGTTTAATACCTTGTATGGTTAAACCTGTTTTCATATTTTGTAGAAGTTGTAACCCCATGTGTCTCCTGCAACAAAGTTGGCAGGTTTTCTATCAAATGTAGTTGGCAGGTCATAATTATATAAACTACTTTGACTATTCCTTCATGTGATTATTATCTTATCTATGTCATTTATGCCTTGTCCTTATGAAATATAAAAGTGATTGATGTTCTAATCTGATCGATCTAATTTGTGGATGGATTTTGTAATTTTCATGTCCTTCAAGGACTTGCTCAAAGTGGTTGATGGATATGTGGATGTTTCAGTATAAAAGTGTTTCATGTCTTCAGTGATACATTCAAAATCATAAATAACGTATTATTTCATTAAATATAACATAATTCTTTTCCCTAAAATATTTAATATAATATATTAAACCTTCAAATCATTTTTTCTTATAATAATATCAAATATATATAAATAACTATAATATAAATAAAAAGGGGAAAATTATCAATTTTACCTGTCAGTCCAGTACTTTATAATTTCAAACACTAGACAATACAAAAACTTCTTCAGTAATTAAAAAGAGCAAAACTGTCAAATTTACTATGTTCAGTTCAGTACTTTGCAATTCAAACATTGAACAACACAAAAATCCTTATCCAGTATTGAATAAACCAAACGTAGTACAAAAATATTTTATGTTCAGTTCTTCTTCTTTAGTACTGTCCAGTTATATCTAGTACTAGTAATCAAATGGTATCTTGTCTTGATTGTGACTTGCAGTTGAGTGACCAACTTGAATTTGGGTGATGTGCCCATCGCTTTCAGGGACGCACGTGTTTGGAAAGGTCGGATTCGTAAGTTCACATGCCGAGCCTCGTCAAAGGGACGAAAATCTGTCTTTGGCCCTGCGCCACAGCCAACTTTTCTAACAAAACACGACGTCTCCCTTTCCCTTTTTTGCCCTTTTGGCCAAATCATGTCGGCTACTTAAAAAATATTTCTTTTTCGATTAATCAAGTAAGAAAAGAAATTGGATTTGAAAAGTATGTATTAGTGGAAATTCGCCCACGAAAACTACTTTCTATAAAGTTTTTTTTTTCATATTTATAAATCAATGATTAAAATAATTTAGATTGTTGAAATATTTTATGATATTATATCATAACTTTATTTTCTTTTATACAATGTAATTATTAATCAAATAAATTTTAATTACTTCCATCATAAATAAACAATTATGTTCATTTTTAATAAAAAGTAGTATTAACGTGGTGATTTTTATAAAACATAATAATAGGAAAAAGTAGTATCGAAGAGTCAAAAAAATAATATATATATATAATTAAAAAAAAAAGCTTCACAATGTACATATTATAAATTTTTGTACATCACAGTATCATCTTGATAGCAAATAGTTTTTCATGAATTGATTCACTATTTAAAAAGAATCATTGCCTTTTTAAATATAAAAGTGAAAATCATAAAGGAATACCACATAAAGGATATGCAAGTTTCAATTGTCTTTATCATCTTTTGTTTTGTTCTTTTAGGCTATATTAGGACATGATACAATGATATTGTATGTGGAATATCTACTTAGGCAAGTATGATTAAAAATCTTGTATGAAGCCCATTACTGAGGGCAAATAAGATAAGAAAAGAATTAGGTTCTTTAATTTTCTCCTAAATGCTTGACAAGAATCCATCGCTTATCCTCTACATTTACACCATATTTCCAATCCTTTGGTTTTGCCATCGGGCTCACATAATTTATATACGGACATCATATAATTCAACATCTGATTGAATAATTCAAAGAGTTGAGATGTGATTTTCTATAATTTATATGAAAGGGCTTGATTACCATTACCATTACCATTTTCATTTATTATTGGCTACATATGCACTCGACTGGATTTGGCAACTTAGATGTAAGTCATTCTTCCACATACTTATATCGTGGTTACGAGTTGCATTATCTTGTGGTCTCAATTGTGAAAATAGGTAACATCATGGTCAACCTCGAGGATATAGGTTTTGTACTTCTGGAATACTGATATGTCCTAGTGTAACTTATATGATTGTTGACAAAGATATTGCAATAGTAATGGATTCCAAGTTATTCAAAGTTGCTCGAATTAAATTATTTGCATTTTTCCTCTAAACAAATCTTACCAAATCGGAAAAGGATGGATGGAATAGTCATATGGTTGAAAACGAAATGACCCCGTTATATGGTTGGTTATCGATGATGTATAGGTTTTTAATAAGATAGGGTAATGATCTGGAGTCTTTTTAGGCAAGTAAAATAGATTCACTTAAGCTTGGTCAATTTTATATCAATTGGATCAAGTAAACTTATCTCCTACAAAGCCTAAGTCAAATAGGCCACAATCAAACACACAACAAAATAGTAATTAACCTTAAATAAGTTTAAAAGATAACCCCATTTCTCATATTTAAAGTGAATTTTATTAAAATTATCAAATCTCACAACGGTGTTCATTCCTTACGTTAAACCCATAACTCGTCAAAGGATCCTAAAGTTTTAGTCTTGAAGATAAACGGGGAGGCAAATAAATGGCACTCAAAAACCACACAAAATTAGAAGAACCAACCTGGACCGTGACATGAATTTCCTAAGATGATTAATTAAATAGAGTGAAATCCAGCTTGTCCATAACAGGAGAGGACTTCATTGTTGTAATGACAACGGACCAAATTCTTCATTCGAATTTGGAACTTTTCCTTAAACCGTCCCATCTCGGGGCTCTTGGCATGGACTTTCATTAAAGATTTCAAAAACTTGTTTTTTTTTTTTTTAAGTTTATATTGTTAAATCTCATAAATAATATAAATATTTTACTAATTTATTTTTAAAATAAAAAAATAATAATTTTAAAAAAAATTAAGATACATATATAAGGATGGTTAATTCTTTTTTTACCTCCAAAAGTGATGTTCTCTTTTCTTTTTTTTTTCGTTTTTTTTAATACTCCAGATTCCTCGGATGGATAAGTTGAAACACACGCTTGGAGATGAACTCATCCGTTTGATTTTTATTATTTATTCTTTTCCAAATCTCAGTCTTCAGGTAATCGATCAATACACGCAACCCGACAGAGCTGACGTTAGGTTTGACGGAAAGGAATATAATATTACAATATATTATAAAATAATCTCCGCAAAGGTCGTTTTAAAATATGGCATTGGAGCTATGATCCCAAATCATACTTTAAATGTTAATTTTATAAACAAGGAAAAAATAGAAGATGAAAATTTGATATTTAAAGTGTTAATTTTAGATTAATTTAAAATTGATATTTTAAAAATCGGTATATTTTTATAATTTTTTTAATTAATTTATTTTACAGATTATTAAAGAATATATAATATTATATTCCATATCCCTTAGATTTATAGACCGGTAATATATAATATTATATATAAACGACAGACACAGACCCCACCTGTTGACTGATTTCATCATCGACTCCATTGATTGATCAGCTGCCAATAGAATCAGACATTTCGTCTGGCTTAAAAATAATCAACTCAAAACAGAATTATGGGTGATTTTCTAATTAAGCATTAAAATTTTTTAATTGTCAATTTTAGTATTTAATTGAATTTTTTATGTTTACAATACTCTCATTTAATTTTGTTGATATCTGTTTTTCTATCTAGTGTTTTTTTATCAATAATAACACATGTCCCATTTATTAAGAAAAACTCTTAAAATTACCATATGCATTTTCTTATTTAAATGAATTAATTTATAAAAGAAATTAATAAAAAAATCTCACCTCTATTCCTTCTTCAGAAACATCAAACATAAACTTATACTAAACATCATAATTTGAGTCTTAAAGTCAATACTTTTAAACCATCTTCTAGAACCCCTAAAACTTAAGTTTAAGTCATCTCTTCTCCTATCCATCCATCTCTCCACTTAGCTAAGACATGCTTAGAGAAGAGTCCAAAGAGTTCAACAATGATGACTTTAAGCTCCTACAATTTCCTTCCTCCATTGCAGCTCTGCCTTTGATGAAAGTATCCTTTGAGGATGCAAGAGAATGAGCCTAAGTTTTGGTAATTGTAGATAATAATTAGGTATTGTATTGTGAAATTAGTTTTTTTTTTTTTTTAGGTATCTTTTGATTTATAGATAAAGGGACATGAGTTTGAATTATGGATTGTTCTTTTGAATCCAAACAATAATGCTATAAAGATGATGAGGATTTTGATTGTGTGATTATTCTACAGTGTCTACAATAGTGGAACAATTGAAGGATGGGGAAGGAGATTCCATTAGCAAGTATGTTGATTTTCTATATATCAAAAAAGAAACAAGCCCTTTTTGACTTGATAAGCTTTTTCAAGAAATGAAGAAGGATAAAAAGTCTTTATTGGTAGGATGAATTTCAATTGCAATTTTAGTTTCCATTAAATAGTCTAATTAGTGAATTGAAACCTCATTGGCTTGGATCCATGTTTTGTACACAAATGTAGATAATACAAATTTTCTATGGTTTCAAAATTTTTAGCTTTTTTTTTTTCTTTGAGTTGTCCATAATAATAATAAACAAATTTTTTCTTAACTTTTTATTTATTTTAACTTAATGAAAATAGGATATTTTTTGTTTATGGAGTTATGTTTTCAAAATATTGTCTTTATTGCCTATAGTGCTATGAGAGCATCTAAGTGGTTTTTTTCTTCATTAAACTAATTATTGAAGGCACATGTTAGGATACATTTGGTTGAAAATGCCAATTAAATAAATAGATGTTAATAGAGATAAGTGAGGTAGTTTTGCTAACATTGAAAAGTTCAATTGGATACTAAAATTGATATTAAAAAGGTTCATATGCTTAATTGAAAATTTATTTAAAATTCAAATGCTGAAGGTGAAATTATTCCGAATTTTAATACTATAATAAGCAATGACAAATTTATTAACACGAAAATTAAGAAAATAAGCTCAATAAAGAATTTATAACAAATAAATAGGAAAAAAAATAAAATGTAAATTAAAATAATAAATTAATGAGATTTTAATTATATAGCTACATCTAATAGATTATAAATAGGTTGTAGGTAAAACTTTATATAAAAATATTATAAAAGGAATAATTGAAAGACTGCTCCTATGTACATCACTTCAACTAAAATATTTCACTTAATCCATTTAACTTTACCAACTTATTCCCATGGATAAATTCTTGGATAAATTCTTGGTAACATAATTCCTTACTCTCTCTCTCCTTCCTTAGTCTTCTTAAATCCATCACTATCTCTCTCTCTCTCTCTTCTTTCTTTTATACTTTAGGTAGCATTTGGATTGAAATACTAAACAATACAAAGAAAATTGAACAGTATAAAATAAGAAAAATAGGACAGTATAATACTTTTATACCATATTTGGTGTATGCAGTACTAAATAAGGATTTTTGTGATTGTCTACTGTTTAGATATATAAAATAATATACTAAACATGATATACAGAATACTAAATAAGGATTTTTGTGTTTTTGTCAATACTTTATTATTATTTTTGCTTAGTAACTAAAAAAAATATACAAATCAAATAAAGGACAAAATATTTTGTCTAATCTAGTACTAGAATTTTGTTACAACCAAATGATACCTTAGGAAATGTTTACTTGGGATAAACCAAATCGAGTAGAATAATTATTCCTACAATACTATCCATTACCTTGCTTACTTGTAAATGGGTTTAGCAATTTTTGTTTTAGGTAACTTTTCTATTCCCTTTTTAGTGGGAATAGATATTACCTTTTATAGAGTGGTATTTTTTATTTTCCAAAATAAAAAGTTCAAAAAATGCACAATCATAACCTTAATAAATAATTGTTAGTTATACTCCATAATGATCAAATGGAATACACTGATTTTTTTAGTCATATTTTTAATTTAAATTTGCAATTAATAAGGTGAAATAAATGTCAAAATAAATATTTCCAACAATTAAAATTCATAGAAAGTAAACACGGGAATTTACACTTCTAGTATATTACAAATAATAGTTATTCTCAAGGAATAAGTTTTTTATTCTTAATCTATTTCACTGTAATAGGCCGTTAAAAGTAAGTTTATCACCCTCACAAACTTCAACTTTCCATATCTTCTTAATTTCTTAACCAAATAAAAAATTGTAAGTTGGATTGAAATCTTTCACAACCATATCAATCTTGATAAGTAAAAGTTTAGCTTTAGACTTTTATGGCCCATTCTATTTTCTGAAATGGAATAGATAGAGAATTTACTTATGTCAATAAATAATTATCATTTCGTGTCTTAAAAAAGTATGGATAAAGGATAAATGACATATATATGTATATATATATATATATAAGTAAACTGATAATATATTTCAAGGGTAGCAAATATATCTGTCATCTCATCAAAAACTGAAAGAAAAGAAAAAAAAGAAGAAGCATAAGAACAACTTCGTCTAGAGAAGATGGGTTTTAAAAATCGGAAAAAAAGGCACATAAAATATCTTTAATTTTATATATAAATAAATTGATTTTTTAAAAATATTATTCTTTAAAAATATTACACAATATAAATATTAAATTTATAAAAATAAAAAATAAAAATTCAAACACTAAATTGGCCTAGCCTTTTATCCTTAAGATTCCAATTTGTAACAGACATCTTTTTTCCACTTTGACTTGTCATCCGATTTGCTGGCGAGTTTGCAACCGAATATGACTGATTTCACACTAGGCAAGAGATATCTTATTAAACGGAATATGCTTGTCGTCTTACTAAGCTGAATATACTACGCAAATTTGAACACAATTCTCCAGCGAAGGGACGTCGGCCATTTAATGACGGTCTCTTCCAGCTACTGGAATTGGAGGCGGCTTCAATGGGTGCGATGGAGGAGGATTTTTAATTTGATATCTACATGATTTATAATTATGCTTTTTTATTATTATTATTCAATGATTATTGTTTAAATCTTGAATAGACTGGACCGAACTTTTTCATATTAAAAATTTATGAAATGTCCTCAAAATTATTTTAAAGAGAAAAGGCATAGTGATAAATAGTTTATCTTTTGCTTGTAAGGTTATCTGCCGAACCAAATAAAAAACTAGCAAAGCCTTAGTCCCATTTAGTAACCACCGACATTTGGGAAAACCTTAGTCTCTCAATTAGCATTTACTGTCAATGATGAAGTAAGGGACCTTCTAATAACTAGTAAATTGAGTGAAATTTAATAGGTTTTAATCAAAGTTTTTTTTTAAAAAAAAAGAAAGTAACTCTATTCTTAAGATTGTTGATCGATAAATGAAGAAATTAAATTTTAGCATTTAGGCTTATGATCTTTGAGTGTATTACGTGTTAATCTAAGTTGTATATATATATATTGGTTTAGGTGTTAATATATAGTGCAATCAAGGCTTTGAGCGGAGGGAAAATTACAAGTGAAAAGGTCAATATTTGAAGTCAAATTTAAATAATAAAGATTGAATTTTCAAGTTGTTAAAAAATAATTACGTATACTAAATATTCAAATAATAAATTTCATTATAATACTGTTACAAATAGTAATAAAATTTCTGTTCAAACTATTTAACATATTTATAAGATAGTGATAAATCATCTATTTAAATTGCTTAAAATAATATTGATCATCTATTTAATAACTTAATATAATATTGATTCTCTATTGTAATTATTTGAAAATTCATCTTCTATTTAGGTTTAACTCTAACATTGATCCCTCTACTTATGATTTCTCCCTTTGAATGGATTCTAGGTATATACTTGCCATTGTTTGTTATTTGTACATGTTAGGTTGTGACTAAACTTAAATAAATAAAATTGGGATCAAATGATTGTTATGTCTCTATGGAGTGAGTCGTCAATATGAGGGAATTGCATCCAATATGGTCAAGAAAAAAGGATGATGCTATAATGGAGGTGTCAGTATAATGAGATGCTAATTAGACCATTGCAATTGACAAGATCACTAATGACTATTAACAAGTAATATGACTCAACATAAGATAAGATGATATTAGTTATAAGGTAATTAATGGATATTAAGCTGCAATTTGCGTTATTCTAGGTTGTGATTTAGATTTATTGGTGATAAATATTGGTTGATTATGAGCTGCGATTTAGTAAATTATTCTAGACCATGGACCTGTCAATATTGGGGTTGTGATCATATGACTATTTTGTATATGGGGCTACGATTCTATGAGTTATTGTTGGTGTTAGGCCATGGTTCACTAAAACATTTATTGGCAGATATTAGGGGTTGCTGTCCTTTGATTATTTGTTGGTAGATAATGGGTTATGGTTAGTAAATTATTTTGTTTGACAATGGAATCAAAGTTATTTTGAATTTTGATTGTTAAAATTGTATTATTTGACAGATATTAATTCATTGTTTGTACAATTATGTGTAGTAATAATGGGTCTATATGCTAGCGTTGCATATATGTGTCTGCATTACAACTTGTACTAGGTTTTGTGACTCGTCCCATTGGATTTTAAATTTTAGGTATTCGTTTGGTATTAGAGTTTGAGGGTGGAATGGGAGTGACGATACTAAAGTTGACAATTCATAGGTGAATTCATTGGATGAGGATAATGAGTTTTTATAACTTTCACACTTGTAACTTTGGAGATTTTTAGTAATTAAAAGTTTTGAAGACTATTGAGTAATTATGATATTTAGCAATTTAGCCTTTGTATATTTCTGAAAAGTAAGTACATGCCTAAGTCTAAGTGGCTGCTTCTGTGTGCAAGGCATGGCATCAAATCGTTTGATTTGAGACCTTAAAAAAATCAATTGTATACTCACTCATATTTGAATCAGACCATGCGATTGTTTATTAATCTAAAATTAAAAAACCATTTTTTTTTTAGCTTATCCTCAAAAAGAGGGAAGAAAGCAATAAAAAATAATTAAAAAAAGAAAAAAAAAGTGAGGAAAAAAAATCACAATTTTTTTTTAATTATCAAACCCCTCTTACTTAAATTTTTTTTTTTTTTTTTTTGAGGTAACATGCCAATTTTATTTGAATTTCCAACCCTTTATTGGCTTTTTTTAGAATTTCGTGACAAAACTATGCTGTCCTGATCCGTTCGGGGCCCAGAAGTTCACAATTGTTCCCAACCAAATAAAATAGAATTGTTATTTCGCCATTATCACTCGGTAGAATCATGAGGAGAATTCAATTAGCAATAGTTATTAAAAATAAATAAACGTTTGGCCTGCACAGGTGAGTCCTTCGATTTCCCACTCTAAGAAGGCGAAGTCAAAGATTAAGGCTTCAGCAGTAGTCACAGCCGCAATCGCAAGGGGCCGGTGCCGTCAAAAACATGGCGGTACCATAGAAACTTCGATTTCTGCTCATTGTAAGAATAAAAACGTTGTCTACCGAATTCCCCACTCTTCTCTCCATACTCTTACTGACTGCGAGTAATCTCTCTCTCTCTTTCATACCGCCTTCTCCATCTATCTCTCCACATCGGAACGACACCCTGTCATCCTCTCGTCTCTCATAATCCCTCGATAGATAAGCGCCATGGGTTATGGGATATTTGGATGGTTTTCTTTGCTGATTATGTTTAGCTCTCCGCTCCATTGGACAGGTACTTTGCTTTTATTTGGTGATCATTCAATCCATCATTTTTTTTTTTCGTTTTTTCCTAAATGGTCGAGTCCTTCAACTAGTTTACTGTGGTGAGTAATTTTTTAGAACACCGAAACTTGTCCAGCAATTTGCTCTGTTTTTGTCCAGTAATATGATTAAATTACAAAAAGAACATGGAATCGGTAGACTTCTATCCCTTGAAATTTCCTTAAACAAGATGATTGATCTTTGCTATAAGGAGCTTAGTCTTATAGAAGGATCAGAATGTCAGAATCAACAGCAATTCATTTCAAATTAAAACAAATCCCGTTTTGTTGTTTCTTTATTATTGTGGCAAAGGGAGAAGTTGTGTGAAAAATTACGGCCTACAACTTGAAGACTAATAGCTTTTCAAACAGTGTTTTGCTTTCACATCAGAATGGTTTTTGGAGGCATTCTCAATTCAGGATTGATTGCGTTCTGGATCCCTAATTATTGTAGATGGACTTTCTTTTTCCGTAAAAAAAGGGTTTGATCGACAGGACACAGCTTTCGGTACTTGTGTTGTTCCATTTACCTTTAGCCTGTGTTATTATGGTGAATGTGACTCCAAGTTACAGACCCATCGGCTTCTCGTTTGAGCGATAAGAATGAATTTGACCCTATTGCCGCTCAACTCTTGTGCCACCATAGTGTGTTAAAAGCTAGATTGTTGTATTCTCACCCTCCAAATGTTCTTATACAACACCAAGCACTTCCCAGGAAAATTTTAATACCCCCTTGACATGCAACCCTGTAATTCGACATATAGTGTAGAGTCCTGTCTTTTTATTTTTTTAAAAATGACAAAAGATAAAAGAAAAGAAAATCATCCATGAAGATACACGATTACTTAATATCTTCGTTTTCTTTTTCCTCCTAGAACTCTCAGCTTGTTAGCATCCAAAATTCTAAGAATGCATAAAATATTTAGACAACACACTGTTAAGATTATACATCTAGGTCTCTGTTGTATCTTGTTTTGCCTCCTTTATGAGCTGCTGCCATCTCTCTTTTCATCCCTACATTGCACTCGCTATTTGATGTACCTAAAGTACTAGTCGACGTTGCAGGTGGAGCGGAAATTACTTTGCAAAATCTACGCAAAACCCCAATCCCAGTATGCAGCAATATGGCCTCTGGACCCATCATATTGCATCCCAATGAAGCTAAGCCGCTTCCGGAGCCCTACGGATCGTCCTTGTTCTTATGGGCTTGTAAAGCGGGTAACAGTGAGTGCAATGACACCCAAAATCCAACTGCAACGGTGGCCGAATTTAATATTGGCCATGACAGCAACTCGTACGGGCTTTCCGCTGAGAATGGCTATAATTTACCTATGAGTATAACACCTCTCAGCGGTATTAGCTGTCCCACCATTAGTTGTGTTGGAAACTTGGATGACTGTCCCGAGGAACTCCAGATTCATAATTCCAATGGTGCTGTGGCTGAATGCAAACCCCCAGACTGTTCTCAGTCAGCACAGTTGTGTTCAATGTACTCTTCAATGGTGGCAGATTCGCATTGCAAAATGCCTGGTTCTTCTTATGACCCTTCCAGCGTCAGTTCAACCTGTCCCTCCTCGATTGATTTGGTGGTCAGCTTCATCGGCAATTAAGAACATATGAGTTCATATTGTGCATCGGGAGGAGTACTGACGTGCGTGTGAATGTGACGTTAAGGGAGGATAGGGGCAAGAGTTGTCAAGTGGGAGATCGCTGTTCGAGAGGTGGAGATGCACAAAGATTTCGAATTGCTCTGGGTATTAGCGAGTCGGGCCGGTCCTATTGTCATGGGCTGGTTATCTTCGCTATAACAATAATAAGGCCCAGTATGGTAGAATTCTCTTCTGTTTTGGTTAGTTAGGGTGGCACATGTAATGTATGAGGTGTTAAACTCTTATTATTATAGATCAACATATGGGGGAATCTCAACTGTTACTAATTTCGGTCACCTATATACACATCTCCAGGAGGCAGAAGCAAATATAATGAAAAAACCAGAAAATATTACCCCCAAAGCTTGCGTTGGAGCATCCTACTGAATTAAGACTATATTCCATTCCTTAAGCTATTAATTACATTCCGACGACACCAAGTACGGGTTCTTCAACAATCGAGAAGGGGCGGCATAGGGAACACGAAGCCTCCATTCGTGGCTGTTGGAGCCCAATTTTTAGCCCTGACCTAATCTCGGTTTTAATAGCTTAATTTGAAATAAATTCTTGTGGGCAGATTTCATTAAAGACGGTGCATTGAGGTTTAAGTTGCTATTTGAGTTATAATGGAATAGTTAAGATTGATTATAATTATACATACCTGAATGAAGACTGGATGTCTTGAGTTTTGGCTCTACCATGCTAATATCGTGAAGGATGTGGTGATGTTAATGACGTCAACAAACAGAGAAAATTTGAGCTACTGTTGTCAGGTTGTCCTGCTGTTAAGCATGGATCTTAGTTGTTGTTGCTGCCAACGACGACGACGACGATGATGATACAGAGACCTGATGTTTCAATGGATTTCTAATTGAATGTGGAAGTGTTAGATATAGCTATCGCCATGTCGTTGCTGGCATGGTCCATGATCATTTTAGGTTGCAACTCAGCTTAGATTTTTATCAAATGATTTCCGATGTTAGATGAAGTTCTAGTCTGAATATGGGAGGGTTGTGTATGATTGCTGCTATTGTGCTTGGTGCTACTGCCTTGGTAATATTGTTGGTAATATCTAATGATTCAATCGGATCCTTGCTTAAATTTGATCGCATACTGTTAGGAAAAATATCATTAATAAAGAATTATAGCTTAAAGGCGCCATTGCACTTAGTTTACTATAAGAGTTTTATAATGCAAAATTCTTTTAGATACAACTGCACCTTGATATTTAGATAACAGAACTCAAAATATCAAACCTTACTTGAATATAAAAAAATATTTTTTTTATAGCATTTTTAAAAATGTATACATTCAAAAAAATTTGTGCAAATTCTTACAAATATATATCTTAAACAAAGTTACAACTTTTCACATAAATCAATAAATTATAACACTTCACGAACAGTTGCAATGATTTGATACCGCTTTTAATTTAAATCAATTATATATAAATTGTAACTTTTAATAACAAAGTAATACAGCTTA